>JAAAKO020055169.1:0-43076 GCA_010015015.2 Bolitophila cinerea | reverse complement strand
TTAGGTTACAATATTTTAATATGAACTTTGAAACATATGTACACAAATTGAAAACATTTTAATGTTACTGTGTTACCCTAAAATAAATTATTATTATTATTATTATAAGATTAATAATATTATGTTTTTTTTCCCTTTATATTTTCTACCATCATTTTAATTTTAAGTTTGTTTCAGTTAAAATAGTTTACACTACTTTAAAACATTCTAATGTTACTATGTTACCTGTAACCTGTAACCTTTAACATATAACCTACAAAATCATTTATAAAAATAATCTTCACTTCATTTTATAAATATTATTGGTTATGTTATTATTGTGAACTTAACTTTTCCGTGATTCTAGTCTCTTGCATATCCGGATCTACACTCTATTTTGACGTTTCTGTAAATAAAACAAATTTTTATTTTGTTCAAAAGCAAAACACATCAACTTGTAGTTACTTATTTAATAACTATATTTTCAGATATAATGGAAACTATTTATCTCGAAGTGATAAAGATCGAGGACGATGAATATTATAAATGTGCTGAGATCCAAAGAAACGAATTTGGTCATTTTTTGTTTATTTGCTCTCACTGTGGCACCAGTTTTAGTCGAGCTGATGAAATATTAAAACACATTGACAACGAACACTTTCAAGAATCTCCTACGGTAAAAGAGGAATCTGTTTGGGACGGCGGGAGTATATTTGAAAAACCACCCATCACTATAAAGAATGAAACAACCAATTATATCGAAACAGTAGTGCAATCTGACCAAAAACTAAGAAAAAGAAGAGTAAAAGTGAATAAAAATTATGTTTTGACTCGGAACCCTACAAAACACATTGAATTGGAGCATTTTCAAGAATCTCATTCAGAAAACCATCAGGATATATTTGAAGCATCTATTAAAACTACACATAAAGGAGGTGATATTAAAAATAATGACATCGGAACACTACTAGAATCGGAGAATATTCTAGACAACATTAATGATAAGACAGTATTTACACTGACGACTGCATTTAAATGCTGTGTATGCGAAAAAATCTTTACCAAAAAAACCAATTTGGATAAACATGCCAATGTTACAGGCCACGTCCAGAAAACGCACATCGAAATCAACGACAAAACACCCAAGAAACCTTATCGGAGTAAAGCGCCCGGATTTTTGTGTCAAATATGTGCGCAGTTCGTAGGCAGTCACAAAGAAATTCAGGAGCATTGCTTGCTGGATCACAGTGATCATCCGGGCATATGGTACTGTGATATTTGCAATAAAGACTACAGCAGCATGTTTTATCTGCGCAGACACATGAGACGACACTATGAACCTAGAAAGCATCAGTGTTCGTACTGTGAAAAGACGTTCTACGATAAAACCTATCTGTACATTCACGAACGCATCCACACAATGGAGAGACCGTACGCATGTAATAAATGTGAGGCAACGTATAGTAATCCCACAGAATTGGGCTTACATCGAAATCGTGCCCACAAGATCGAACAAAATCATAAGCATCAGTGCGAACAGTGTGGCAAGTCGTTCAATGTTTTTAGTAGTTTGCGCCTTCATTTACGCAATCATGCCAATATAAAACTGTATGAATGTGATTTTTGTGATAAAAAATTCTCAAATAACCAACAAAAGCAAAACCATACTCGCGTACATACCGGTGAGAGACCGTACATATGTGATCTGTGTAACAAGGCTTTTAGTAGAAAATTAAATCTAACAGAACATCGCATATTGCATACCACTGCGAGACCTTACAAATGCAGATACTGTGAAACGACGTTTCAGCAGTGGAGCGGCCGGTATTGCCACGAAAAGGGTGTACACAAAATTAAATAGTTCTGTTATTATTGTTTTATGTTGTAACATATTTTTTTTATAAATTATATATCATAAAATGTTGTCAGTTGCCAATAATTTATTTTTGTTAGCTGCAATACTGTGTAATTATCCTAAAAAACTCACTTTTAATATGCATCGAAATCAGGTCCACGTTGCCGAAAATAAACCCCGTCGCCATCAGTCCGGGCTTGTCGTTTTATGTTTAAATTGTTTAGCACCTTCATTTATTACGGACACATTGTAATATTAAACCGTATGAATGTGAAAGAAAAAAAACTACATAGGCACTTGTCACTTCAAAGACCTTTCAAGTGTGTGAGATAAACTGTAGATTGATGAATTAAATTAAATGAACGGAAATAAACTCGTTAATATGAATATTTCACTTAAATATAATTTGATTCTAAATTATTTTAAATAAATAAAATAAAAATGAAAAATTTATAAATAATAAAAATATGTTTATAAAATAAATAATTTTGATTGTTTCCAGATTTGACATTTGCTGACAATAATAAAATAATAAAATAGATAATATGATGATGTACAAGTATATGTATACATTTGTTTACCTTTTTTATATTTATGACGCACACATACACATATAATTATTATGGATGATTTCTATTATCTCGATTCGACACACATTCAGAAATTCGCATACGAAACGCTTTTATATACTATTCTTACGTCTTGAACATCGCAAATTAGACCTTCAAAGAAACAATATTTTAGAAATACAATTATTTTTCTTGTCTATTAAATTTGGTGCAATATGAAAGTCGCTGTTATCACAGGTTTACATAAATAAAGAAAAAAGTTCTTACATAAATTTACTGTTATTTATGTTTAGTAAGCGATAGCTGTGCAACTCAGAGTGCTACTGACTATAGTGGCCCGCATGTAGTAACTCTTGTGGAACGTGAGCTGAGTCCGACCGTGCAGCCTCTAGTTTTTCTGATTTCCGATGATCAACTTCTTATCGAGGTTCAAACAAATATTTATAATTACAGAAATTGAAATAACCTTCTACATAAAATATGTAGAAAACACTAATTACATTTACGGACAGCCTTGAGTGTGATGTTGTTTTGACGGTTGGTGGCACGGGCTTTGCCCCGAGAGATGTCACGCCAGAGGCCACGCTGAATGTGCTCGACAAGCAGGCGCCGCAGATGATGTTTGCCATGACCGTTGCAAGTTTGCAGAAGACTCCATTTGCTGTACTGTCAAGGTAAAGTGTATATTAGTTTTCAATATATATATAGTATACACATCAAAAATTTAATGGTTCTGATTTCCTTATCTTAATTTTCTCACCAAGAGCCATTTGTGGCATTCGCAACCGATCGCTGGTCATCAACCTGCCAGGTAGTAAAAAAGCCGCTGAAGAGTGTTTCATGGCAATCGCAGGAACCATACCACATGCCGTTCAATTGATCCGTAACGAGAACACAAAAGTGCATCCGAATGTTGTCTCAGAGCCTCTAGCCAAACTTGAGATCGCCGCAGGTTCTGTTGAGAAACGAACTTCTCCGCAACCAAACCCTTGCAAAAAAGACACGCCGCTCAAGCACGTTTGCCCACACGCAACAAGTGATGGCAGCCTAAGTGACCGGAACTCCCCTTATCCAATGGTTGCTGTTGAGAGTGCCATTAATTTAGTTCAAAATGTGTTCAAATCGAAGCGTTTCACAGAAACGCATGTAAGTCCACTTGATCTGCCACCGTTTCGTGCTTCTTTGAAGGATGGCTATGCGATGAAATCGATCGGTGGAAAGGGAGAAAAAATAGTACACTCATGCATCGCAGCTGGCGACAAGGTATTCGTTTCCAGAAACCATTCAAATGTTTAGAGACATTTATATACGTTTCTTTCATTCAGATCGAGGGTAGAGAACTCAATCTAAACGAATGCTATAAGATCAACACCGGAGCGCCAGTTCCGTTCAGTGCCGATTGCATAGTACAAGTGGAAGACACCCTGTTAAAGGCATCCAACAATAATGTTGAGACAAATATCGAGGTCTTGGTAGAGCCTACTGTTGATTTGGATATAAGGTTTGTATTTTAGTATAGTAACCATATTATGTTTCTTTATTTTTATTTGAATATTATGATCTTAAAAATCAGGCCAGTAGGTTGTGATATTCGCAAGGACGAAGAATTATTTTCAAATTCCGATGGATATCATCCTGGCGATGTTGTTTGGAACTCCATACAGGCTAGTGTGGGTCGTATCTGTCCGATTGTATGAAAACACAAAAACAACAGATATTCTATCTAATATTGTGTTTGTATTTTCAGGAAATTCCAGAGGTTGGTATAATGTCCACTGGCGATGAATTGGTAGAGCCCGGAACAAAACTTCCGTCCGGCAAGATTTACAATTCCAACAGCTCGATGCTCAGAGAGCTATTGTGTCAGTTCGGTTTCACGAAAGTGCGTTCGGTCGTAATTCAGGACAAGTAATTTATTGCTCATTATCACTTGCTAACGATGGTGTTGTATAAATAATCTTTCTTTTAGCTTCGAAGCCCTTTCCAAAGGCATTGAATTGATGCTGCGGGATTGTCCAATAGTGATTTGCACAGGTGGGGTGTCGATGGGCGACCGAGACTTCTTAAAGCCAGTAGTCAAAGCGCTTGGGATGAAAATTCATTTTGGCCGTGTAAACATGAAACCTGGGTATGAGGATCAGTACTCAATGTGGTTCAGTAGAAATAAAATCATTTGATTTTGCAGAAAACCAATGACTTTCGCTTCAAACGATAGAGGCCATGCAGTTTTTGGTCTACCCGGAAATCCGGTATCTGCTTTTACCACATTTAATCTGTTCGTGGTGCCAGCTCTGCGCTCGTTGCTGAACTACAGCCCGGATAAACTATCGTTGCCCGTCATTAACGTTGAGGTTAGAAGCAATTATAGAATTTTTCAGTTATTGAGAATTATATGCAAGAAAACCATTTTACACAGCTGATGAACGAGTCGTTCGAGCTAGATTCCCGTCCCGAATACGCTCGTGCCACAATTATGTCCAAAGGTGGACGTTTGTACGCTGAAGTTACGGGCGACCAGGTTTGCATATAACAATACGAAAGTCGAGTCTCTTCAACAATAATATTTTAATTGAATTGTTGATACAGATAAGCAGTCGCCTGAAGAGCATCGATGGAGCCGACGTTTTGTTACACTTGCCACCGCGTAAAGACGACCAAACATATGTGCATCAGGGAGACGTATTAAAGGCGTCCATTCTTAGACATGATTTCATTTCAAAGTACCTATGAGACTTGGGCTAACTTAAAAATTCCAGCTTAGAGATTACAATAACATTTGATATGTTTAAATAATAAAATATTTTAATTTTAGCCACAAATATAAGTATTTTATTTTGTATACGTTCTTCCTTACAAATTAAGACATTACACCAAAGCTCCAACAGTCTTTACTTTCTCTTCTTCAACTTGTTCGATATGCTGGTGGCTTTTCTTTTACGTGTTTTACTCTCCTCCTCAATTCCTTCACTAAAAAAAACGCACGGGATTATGATTTGTCTTGTTATGTTTCAGATAAAACCTACTGTACTGTTGGCATGTTCTCGAACAGCTCTTCGAATTCTGAATCGCTGCCAGCAGTTTCTTGTTCCTCGGTGGTTTCAGCCTCCTGCTCTGAATCTTCATCAACCTCTTCACCCATAAATATGCAGTCATTGTCAGTGTCATTCAGATCATCCGAATTGTTGCGAGTCCTCATCAAAATGCGTGTAGCCTTCGATCTCACAAAGCACTGATACTGTAGACCGGTCGTCTGGGTACTGTGCACTCGCACATATCTATCCAAACAAGATGAGAATATGTACTTACCGCTCTCGTCTATCACAATATCTGAGATACTGCCGGTGAATCCTTTGTACGTATGCAGGATAACCTTGAGTTTGCGTACGTCAAACGCTCGTATAATACCAGTAGCTGCACCTACATAAATTGTATTCTCAAAATTTGCCATACAGCTATATACTATTGGTGCCGTTTCCTTCTCATCGATATACTGAAGTGAGGGTCGCCTTTGCTGGCGCACATCGTACGCCCGAATATATCCGTACCGCGAACACGTCGCCAGCCGGTTAGCGTCGAGGAATGCAAAATCCGTGTCCCACACCGGTACTTCTAGTTGCAGGAAATCATTAGGCAGATTCTTTGTTGTGAACACTTGCTTCTGTGACTCTAGATCCCACACCTTCAGATTGTTTTGTCTTATCATACCGCCAGTAGCTATAAGTTTTTTATTCTCACTGCACTGTCGCATTCGTGACATATGATCGCCTGTGCGCAGCACTGTTGGTGTCTCCGAATAGATCTGTACGCTTCCGTTTTCGATGCCCGCAATAACATGTCCGTCATACCTGGCCAGACCAACGATAGGTCCACTGACCATTTCTATGTTGCTCGTGAAACATTCGCTGGCTGCATCGTATACTTTAACAAAATTATTGGCACGTCCGATAAGCACCTCATCCGTATCGCCCCAGCTCAGCGAAGTGATGCGTGAGAACTTGTTTAGTTCCATGATCGACTGTAGATTCGTCATCTTGTGAGGATTTTCATCGTTCACGCGAATTCCTATAAAGAAACATATTTTGTTGAACTATCTTTTTGAGTAATTTAAAAAGTGCGCATATTTATATACAATACATACGTTTGAAAGAGCCGGTGTGTGTGCCCACGTAAATCTCATGATCTTCCGTGTAGTTGCTACTTTTAACGTTTGCAGTTGTTATCTTCATATTTGCGCCAAAATGGTGGATTTTTTATTGTATGTCACTGTAGAGATCTTGTTCCTTGTTGGACTAATATTTTCCGATCTATTCTCTCGAGATTGCTTTTTAAAATGAAATGATGAAAAGGACTTAGGAGTTAGGACTATCATAGAGAAGATAGTGTGACATGCATTTCGCAGTTATAAAAACATTTTGTATTTGTGATTCTCAAACTTTGGGTGGATGGATGATTTTTAAAAAATGTTATATTATGAGTGTAGCATAATTTGGGACCTAAATACTTTGCGTATTACAATCTTGGGTATTCCACGAGGTATTTTAAATTACGTGCTTTATAATGCATTCAAGAAACAAGTAAAAATGAAATCAATGTTTTGGTAAAGAAATCAAAATCAAGCCCTAAACTTACCCAAAGTTTCACACACCTAACCACGTGCTCGGAGCTGTCATCTTTGCCCAAATTGTTTTTTGACAGCTGCCTCCTCCTATGTTCGTTTATTGTTTTGTGGTTTGTGCGCGATTTGGCCAGATTGTGTGTATATAAAAACCGGACAAAAAAAGCAAAACAGCCAGAATGAAGATCACCACAGCAAACATCAAGAGTCCACAGTACGACGCAGATCACGTTCTGTATGTCGGCACGCACACGGGCTCCTTCAAACGTGAGTATATTACAGACATGCAATTCAAAAAAAGTGAGGTTAACACCATTTTGTGTTTTTGTAGAAATTAACGTTGCTGACGACCAACCGTACAGACAGAGCAATCTAGAGTCGATCAAAAATCTGGATAAATTTACGCGAATCACAGCACTGAATTGGGGCGACGAGAATGAGGTGTTAATCGGACGCACGAACAAGTGTGTCAAGATCTACAATACAAAAACCGAAACACACAATGTCGATGATATCGAGACTTTGGAGGGACCAATCGTTGGGCTGGCCCGGTACGAGGGTATTCTTATTGCAGGCATCGACAACGGAAGCGTACAGATATTGTCCGCAACGCCGACGGTACTGCGCACAGGCGATCATATGTCACAAATGCGACAGTGCAGTGAAAACAAAAAGTTAATAGCTACTGGTGGTAAGATTAGACAAAACAATCTGAAGGTGTGGGATCTGGAGTCACAGAAGCAGGTGTTCACAACGAAGAATCTGCCTAATGATTTCCTGCAACTAGAAGTACCGGTGTGGGACACGGATTTTGCATTTCTCGATGCGAACCGCCTGGCGACGTGCTCGCGATTCGGATACATCCGAGCGTACGATGTGCGACAGCAAAGACGACCGACGCTCCAGTACATCAACGAGAAGGAGCAGATGACGTATAGCTGTATGGCACATTTTGAGAATACAATCTACGTGGGTGCGGCAACTGGTATCCTTAGAGCGTTCGACGTGCGCAAGCTTAAGACTATTCTGCACACGTACAAAGGTTTCACGGGCAGTATATCCGATGTCGCTGTAGACGTGACTGGCCGGTTCTTGTCCACGTCTTGTCTGGATAGATACGTGCGTGTGCATGACACCGAAACAACGGGATTGCTGTATCAGTGCTACGTAAAGTCAAAGGCGACCAAGGTGCTGCTCGAGACGCGCAAGACCGTTAAATTGAGTGCCGTGGAGCTGTTTGGTGACGAAAACGAAGAGGTAGAAACATTGGATCTGGAGGACACAGAAGCACAAGAGATTGACGCTGCCGGCAGTGATCCCGAGTTCGATGAGCTTTTCCAGAACATGCCTACGGTTCAGTAAGTTTAGGATTATCTGAATTTTGTGTAGTTTTCTTTACTAATATTCTTTGTTTTACCTTCAGAGAGGGTGTGCCAGAAGAACCAGTAGAAACTCGTAAGCGGAAAACTACCAGCACCAAGAAGACGTTAAAGAAGAAAAAGTAGGATAATTGTAATAATATTATATTATATAACTTTGCAATTAAGAAGAAATGTGTGTGTTTTTTTTTAAATTACTTTGATTTGAACTGGATTTTATGTTATTTATTTCAATAACTATAAACTCATTCCAACCGCAACGCGTATTACAAATGCGTGAGTATTAAGTTACTGCCCGTAGATTGTTGTATAAAGAGAGCGACACATTCAATCATATTCAGTACGCCGTAATTTATTTCTTAAGAATGGAACGATGGGTGGGCAAAGTGGCTGTAGTCACCGGTGCCAGTTCTGGCATTGGAGCTGCTATCTGCGTGGATTTAGTGAAGGCCGGTATGATTGTTGTTGGTCTGGCACGTCGAGTTGAAAAGATCGAGGTATATACCATTTCATTTTGTTAATATAATACATATTTAAAGAATAAGGATTTCGTGTGGAAGACTTTAAAAGAGACCAAACTAAGCGACGCAGAACAAGGTCGTTTGCACGCGTATTTCTGTGATGTTCGTCTCAAGGCGTCTATTAATGCTGCATTTCTGTGGATTGAGACCAAATTCCAGCTAGTCAGTGTGCTTGTCAACAATGCAGGCATTACAAGGTATATATAACTGATGATACTCTTCGTATCGTGAACTATACACGTTATATAAATTTTAGATGTGTTATGATATTGGACGAAGATAATGATCAAGATCTACGCGATGTACTGGACACGAACTTCACGAGCCTGTTGTGGTGCACGAAAAAGGTATTTGCTATGCTTCGGCAAACCGACGCCGAAGGGCATATTTTGAATATCAACAGTATTTACGGGCATTCGGTGCCAGTGATAGGACACACGGCCAACGTTTATCCGGCTACAAAGCATGCAATGCGAGCCGTCACCGAGGTGCTGCGACACGAGCTGAACCACCTGAAGAACCGCAAAGTTAGGGTGTCGGTGCGTCATTGTCCCGCACAGTGTTCTCTGAAGATGTGTTCATTTGTTTTTTTTTATCCGTAGAGTATCAGTCCAGGAATGGTTAAAACAGAAATAATTGCTGCTGGTGGCTATCCGGACGCTGAGATGATTTATAATCGTTGTGTTACACTTGAACCAGAAGATGTTGCACAAGCATTACTGTACGTACTCGGAACTCCTGCGCATGTTCAGGTACACAGTCTTGTTTTGATTACAAATTCTTAATATTTTTAAATTACGATACAATCTTTACAGGTGCACGAGCTCATCGTACGACCCACCGGAGAACGATTTTAGATACTTCTGGATTTAAAATAAATGCTTTATTCAGTTTTTTTTATGTAATAGCGTAAAATATAGAAAAAATAAAAATATATATTTTTTTTTGTGTTGGGGTGAAATCGTAAGATATTTATTTTAGAACACGCTCAGCAAATCGAGGCAATGTAAAAGCAGCTCGATGTGCGTCACTGGTATAGTAGCGTAGCCCGATTGTGGTGTCGATCTGATCATCTGTGAACACTGTCTTTGGCTCCTTGAGAACATCGTCGGCATTGAGGCTGCCAATGACGAAACCAATCTGACCGCATGGGTAACTGGGCACCGAGGCCAACGCGTATCCGGCCACCGGGAACTGAGCACGACAGTGCTCGAGTGTTTCTTTGACGTGCGATAGATCGGTCCAGTAGGTTCCGCCCTGCGAGCACACAATGCCACCGGGTTTAAGCGCCTTCTTCATAAGCGAAAAGTAGGATTCCTAAACGAAAAAGTAAATACAATTATAAATACATATAGTAACATTTGATTTTGTAAACCCACCTGAAACAACGATGCCGCCGGTCCAATAGGATCACTGCTGTCCGTTATTATCACATCAAACTCGCCAGTACGTTGTTTCATGTACTCGAAACCATCACCGATGGTCAAATGCATTTTGGGATGTTCGAAGCCGCATGCCATAAACGGCAGGTACTTGCGAGACAACTCTACAACCCTAGCATCGATCTCGACCTGATGCACTTCTTCGACAAGCGGATGCTTAACAACTTCTCGTGCAACACCCCCATCGCCACCGCCTACAATCAGCACTTTCTTCGGACTAGGGTGACAGCACAGCGGAACGAACGCAATCATTTCTTGATAAGCAAACTCATCGCGTTCCGTACACTGGATGATACCGTCCAGGACCAGAGCTTTGCCAAAGTTTTCCCTGTGTAAAATAGAGAGGATTTAATATAATGTTTTTGTGTCTCATATATGATAAATGATATTGTGGTGTTTTTGTGTCCGACGAGTGTCTCTGTTTACAAACATTCAACAGGTACGAAAATACCATCGTCAACACATATGTACAGACTCAGAAAACAGGTTTATTGCCGGCAATTTAGCAATACGTCGTAGAAATGCATATTTCTTTGTATACAATTTAAAAATACATACGACGTATATATACGTGTAGGTACTGAAAAAATGGTGCTCTTGGCATCTTATTGAGTATATATATATATATATATATATATATTGAAATATGAGCGATAAGCCGATGTATGTTTGACATACATATCAAATATTGTGGTTATCATTCTGGTAACAGAAGCCAAATAATGTCTACATATTATTTTTTATACAATTACAGATAATAAAAAATACTATGTATTCCAATTAAACTTTTCCAGGTTGTATAGACAAATTACAAAATTAACGCTAAAAAGTTCAACTTACGTGTCGAGCACCTTAATGTCTTGGAAGTCGGACTTCTCCTCGTGCAGTACCGACTTCACTTTTAGCGAGAAACACTGACCCGGCCAGAGTTCATCGGAAATCTCGCTGAACCAACCATTTCGAATAGCGTCCATAGTAACACAAGGTCGTCAATTGATAACAATATGATTATGCGATAAACACACACGCACACACTCGCAGAGCAAACAGCAGTTAGAACCGAAAGAAAGAAAGCGACTCCAAATTAATAACAACTATAAATAGAACGTCGTATATTTTCAATGAATAACAAGCACACGCATCCACTCTCAACTGCTGCTGTATTTCGAATGCGGAACTGCGGAATTGCGGAGACACGACCACAAAACAGATAGTCACAGTCAGAATTAAAAAGAATCAGAGAGACACAATAATTAATTTGAACAAAATTAAGGCGCCGTCGGACAAGAGAGACAGAAGAACAGCAGATTGGTTTCAACGAGTTCGGCCTTTTTGTAGCCGGTACCAGTAGCCGCAAGATACGCAAGCAAATCACAAAAACATACGAAATCAAACACGTGTCCAGAGTCCACTATCCGTCCGTATCCACTTTTTTGTTTCTGTATTCTGTTTGACAGACGCTTCGGAGAGGGATATTTTGAAAAAGAGAGAGACAGAACGCGCCGCCGATTGAGATTGGAGAGAGTTTTTTGATTTGCTTTTAATTCCATTCTATACATTTTCGCGTGTCAATAAAAGAAAGAAAGTCTCGGTTATGTGTTGTGTTTATATTAAGTGTAATGTTTTCCATTTTCTTTAGTTTTTCTTTTTTATTTGGAAGACGTTATATCAAAAGTAGAATTGATTGCTGGAAGAGGTAAGTGTATAATCGCGTGTATTGGAAATATTGACTATTGGAGGTATTTTTGATATAATGCTTGATGATATGATGATGATAGATGATGATCCCCTCTATCATCACAGTCTCTTAGTCTATACCCTTGCTTATGCCGATGACATAACGGTTATCCTCTCAGGAAAATTCACTATTGTACTATGCGATCTTATGCAGAACGCTATGAACACTATCTCTCAATAGTGTGACAAATACCGGTCTTTCTGTTAACCCCGAAAAGACCAAAGCCATACTATTTACACGAAAGACAGGATAGGTGGTCTTCGGACCATTTATTTTGGATCTAACCGCATTCAGAGAGGTGCTAAAGTAAAATACCTATGTGTTATATTCGATAGTAAACTCTCTTGGAAATGCCACGTGGATAATAAGCTGGTCAAGGAAACCAACGTATTCTGGAAATGTCGGAAGGCTTTTGGTAAAATGGTTCACTGGTTCTACGTAGACATTATTAGACCCCTGGCTAAATATGCCTCTATAATATGGTGGCAGAGAGCTAGGAGGTATATTCCCAGATTGCAACCGTCTCTAAGAAACGTAGTACAATGGGTCCTCCTGGTGGCCTATGTGCTGGACTAGTCTCTGTGAGATTATATAGTACAACGCGTCGGCCTCTCGATGGGCCAATTGTACTATAAACTATTACCCGTTTCTTAGAGACGATCCTCCCAAGTGGGATACGTTGGAGCTCATCACGGGAAATCTGGTGGAAAACACTGGAAAGCACTACCAGATGAGTCTTATTTTTGAAAAAAAATCTTTTATTTAGTGCGTTTAACGAGAAAAGGTACAGCAGATTAAATTTATCCGCACCTGCTACAGGTAGCTGGCTCTAGGACAAGCCCAACCAATGCAGGTGCTTGGAAGCTGGATTAAATTAAACAGCCTTTGCGCTACCGACCTGGCTTCAGCTTCAAAACGAACGTAGATACAAACAAGCTGTTGAATACTTAAGAGTTCTCAAAGAATACAGTGGGTCTCCTATAGCTTCTCTGCCATCATATTATAAGGGCATATGTCTAATGATGGCTACGTGCAAAACCAGTGTACCACTTTAAGAAGAAGCCCCCAAGTCTTTCCAAAAGACGGAGATTAAATGGAAAATGTTTTAAGAATATCCCGTATCGTATTATTCTTCAGAATAAAAACTTATTTCAATCATTTCAAAATGAGCAACAATAATGCGGCTGCAAAACTTTGATGAATTAAATATATTATTTATTCGTTTGCTTTTTATATCATCATAAACAAAAAGCTATTATATATTCCGTGGCGTCAGTTTGACCCAAAATCCATTTGCAGCCATCAAATTGAAAGTGTTCTTCTTTAGCTCCAATGGATGCTGGGTACGATCGCCGCGCTCCAGTCGAAAACCATTTATCAAATGAAAAGCCAATGCTTTGCACTCCATCAGAGCGAATCTAGAGGCTATACAATTACGAGGTCCACTTCCAAATGGTAGATACGTGCCCGGTTTGATGCTGTCTATGTTCTCGGCACTGAAACGTTCCGGATCGAAACGCTCCGGATTCGGGTAGTACTCGGCGTCCATGTGAAAGCATACCGTCGGTATAATGAGGTTATCGCCAACATCCAAAAGAACTTCCCTGTTGTCGGCAAGTTGCATGCGGTACGGTTTAGTTACCTGACGATCGGTCGTACTGTTCGCAGACCATCTTCGCAACGTCTCGGAAACTACCATGTCCATATACTTCATGTTGAGAAGCGTATTGTAAGTGAGCGGTTTATCGTCTAGACTGGCTTGTACCTCTTGGATTTCGGTGTACAGTCTTTCCTGGATTTCTTGATTCAGAGCCAGCTCGTGTGCCATAAAACATAAAGTGGTGGACACAGATTCAAAACCGGCCACAAAGAAGCCCATGCACTGTGACACCAGATAATCATTGTCCCATTCTAATTCAGCAGAAATTGGAAAGAAACATTAATACATATTGTAAATTGCATATTCATAATAAAAATTTACTTCGTAGATTCCCACTCTGCTCTTGCATCTCCTCTTCCAAGCGGGTTTGCATCAGCAGGTTAATAATATCATGACGCACCACTCCATTTTTCTGGCGATACTCCATTGCACCCAACACAAGATTCCTAAGATAGTCGACGCACTTAAGATCGAGTAAACTTATTTTCAGTAGTCTCATCAGTTTCGGAAAACACTGAGAGCCCATAAACTTGAGACCTTGAATCCCTCCAAAGTTCGTAATCGTCTTTCCGGTTGTGTAGAACTCATTGTTTTCATCGCGCACTGAATTCACCTGAATTCCAAATGCGCACGTGCCAATGATATCCGTTGAGTAACGCGAGAACAAATCCTTGAGCTCCCGTTCAACTGAATCACCATTAGAAATCTCTCGAAGGGTCTGTACAAAGTCCTTTGTGTACTCGTCCATGATATCGAACATCATCCGCATCTTGCTGCCGGTAAACATTGGACTCAACGTATTTCGCATGTCGCGCCACACGTCTGATTTCATGAAAAACAACGTTTTACTCATAAGGGCATCCGCATCTTTGTGTATGTTAAAGCGATGATTTATGAAGTGATTAAAGTCCTTAATCGTTATCTGGCGCACAATCTCTGGATCACGCACAAAGTACACGGGACTACCAGCTAGATCATAAATACCAACCAACTGCTCGTCGGGGTGATCGTAGTAGACTCGCTGCATTGTATCTATTTCTGTTTCCAAACCACGGACCATACGGTGCATGGTGCCCAGCAAAGGTATTCCCCTGCTGAACTGTATTCCTCGATCACTGAAGAATCGCCACGAGTACCAGACATAATTGTAAACGATAGCTATCACAATGGCTAATAGAATCCATAGATAGTGCTTGAGCACACCGCCAAAGATCAACTCGTAGAACATAATATTATTAAGATTAAAATGCGACTGTTTCTAATGGTTTAACACTACTAACAACGTTGAATTAATGTTTATTAATGCTTAGAAAATTGCTATATGACGATAATACACACACAAACTTGATTTTTATAATAAGCTATTCATAATAATAATATATTGAACAAAAATAAACATGTACGATAAGAATTGCAGTCAACTTGTATACAAGTATATAATTATCGTATCAGTTTAACCTTTCCGATATCTCAGACACGAAAGTGGCGATTTTTCTACGCAAATCGGACAACGGAGATTATTGTATGCTTTAAAGGTTGTTATTTAAAATAAAAATGGACAAAGAAAGTCTTGGACTTAAATTATTGATAACACCTATAATATTTAATACGACTTGGGCACAAACAAATATAAAGCAAAATATAAATATCATAATTATTGTACTAAATTCTACTGTCTAGCAATAAACTTAAGCCAAAAGTCTTTCTCGCACGCCATATTGAATGTGTTCTTCCTGAGCTTAAGTGGATGCTGAGTTTTCTCACAACGTTCCACACGGAACTCTTGCAGCAAGTAATAGAACACCGCCTTGCAGTTCATCAGAGAGAAACGCGTGGCTGGACATCCGCGTGGACCCAGTCCAAATGGAATATAAGAAGCTGGTCGAATATCACGAATGTTCTCCGCACTGAATCGTTCCGGATTGAAGCGCTTCGGTTCGGGGAAAAAATCTTCGTCCAGATGATAGCAGTAGAACGGTATCGAAATGTTATCGCCCACTTGGAACTGGATCTCTTTGTTGTCACGCAAACGCATCAGAAACGGTTTGGTGACCAGACGTTCGGTCTCTACGCCCGGTGACCAACGGCGCAGTGTTTCCGAAAGCACCATGTCCATGTACTTGAGTTTGTTCACAACGTCGTACGTGAACGGTGCATCACCGAGTTCGTCACGTACTTTTATTATTTCATCGTACAAACGTGCCTGGATGTCTGGATTTATGGCTAGTTCGTGAGACATAAAGCTCATTGTCACGGCAATCGAATCAAAGCCGGCCAAAAGAAATCCCAAGCACTGTCCGACCAGATCGTCGTCCTCAAATTCTGAAAGAGTTATATATTAGAAATTTATTACACATTTGTTTGATTATACATACTCGTCAACTTAGTTGATCGCTTCAAGTGCGTGGACTCCCGCACCGTTGCATAGCCAGCATCATTATCAGCATCTTCCTTAGCGGTGGTTTTCGTAACATTAGTATCCAATTCCCCAGAACGTAATTGCATTAATAAATGAATCATATCATGCCGAATAATCGATTTTTCCTTACGGTAAGCAAACGCACCGATCACCAGGTTTCGTAAGTACCTTGTGTACTTGATATGCATGATCTTGGTACCGAACCACTTCATCAGTCGTGGCACACACAGATAACCAAACAGTTTCAAACCCTGCAAACCACCAAAGTTCGTGACAACCCTGCCGGTTTCAAAGAACTCATTATCTCGATCACGCACGGAATTCACTTCTAAGCCAAACGCACACGTTCCAATCACATCTCCCGAACAGCGCATAAACAAATCCTTAACCTCCAGATCGTGTTCTTTGTCGCCCGTGATCTGACGAATGGATTTCACAAAATCCATCGCATAATCGTTCATGATCGAGAACATCAATCGCATCTTGCTGCCGGTAAACATTGGACTCAAAGTGGTGCGCATGTCCTTCCAGGTGTCTCCCTTCATAAAGAACATGAACCTTCCAAGCAGTGGATCAGCTTCTTGGCTTATGGTGAATCGATGATCGGCAAAGTGGTCAAAGTGCTTGATCGCCATGTCACGCACCACTTCCGGGTCACGCACAAAGAACAATGGCTGACCGGCCATATCGAAGGCACCGATTACCTGTTCGTTAGGATACTGATAGTACATGCGTTGCAGTGAATCGGCCACGGTCTCGTAGCCTAACAACATCCGGAACTGGGATCCCATTAGCGGTAGTCCGCGCACAAACTTCATACTGCGATCGGAAAAGAACGTCCATGTTCGGATCGAGTACACGTAGACGAACAGAGTGGCGACCAGCAAGAGTCCCGTGATGACGTAGTGTTCCAGCACGGACTCGGCGTATTCTTGCAATGCCAACAACATTGTGGCAGATGAGGGGCGGGTGTAGGTGGGTGCGGTGCTGCTGGTATTTTACAATTATAAAAGTGCTGTCCGTGATCTGTGTACTATATATAGAAGTCGATTTAGATAAAACATTTTGTTTTGTACGACGATCCGTATATTGAATTAAAGCTGTGTTAATATTTAAAGTCTGAGATGATTTCATCTCAGTCTCGAGCTATATCAAGTATATATTGGTTGTCAATAAAAGTACAAGTGCGCAGTGAACTCACTTTATATTTGTATTTTCCTTATTGCATTTTTTGTTTTATTTATTTGTTAGGCAGATGTGGTATAAGATATGTAATTCTAATAGTATATTCGGAAATAATTTGCTTATTTTGCGCTATAGAATGGGAAGAATTTATGATCTCAAGAACTATAAAGCCAAAATTATTGTTATTATAATTTGAGTGCCATGTGATGATTTCCGCCGTATAGGTTTTGTCTCGGATTCAGTCTGTAGGTAAGGCAGAAAAAACACTGTGTCAGTGGATTAAAGACTGCAAAGCGTCACCACCACCTCCCATCGATGTCTACTGTTGTTAAAATAGACAAGATCCACACCTACAAACCCACTTAAGGCGGTAATGCAGATTATTCAGTAGTCGAATAAACCGACAAAGACCATGGACCAGGTCAGACTATATACGTTACCGCACAACACACTCGCATCTCGGGTCCATTTATAAGTGGCTACTTGCGATTGTATGTGTATGACGTGGGGTGGCATTTATTCCTAAATCCGGTAGGATTATATATGCCACTGCCAAGGACAATCAGCATGACATCACTCTAACGTATTATCGATCAATTTATTAGGGATAAACCGCTGTTGAGCTATCCCTGAAACCGTAACTAACACGCCTATAGGTTGGTAGATTCTTTCCATCACACTGTGGTGACCAGGATAGAAAGGACACTAGATGTGAAAGCATTTTTGCTTGGAACTTTTTAAAATAGCTAGTGCGTTTTCAATAATGTGTCCTTTAAGATGGATTGATTCAATGATTCGGCACAGAATCGCAGGACTATATATGCCACTATTAAATCCTTCAGGACCATCAGTATGACCTCATTTTTTCTTAAAAAAATCTAACGTATTTTCGATCAATTTATTAGGGATGAACCTCTGCTGAGCTATCCCTAAACAGTAACCAATACGCCTACCAGACCTGTAAGTCGGTAGATTCTGCCCATCACACTTTAGTGGCCAATTTTCCATTGGAACTTTTCAGAATAGCAAGGCGCAGACCGCTCCTAATACAATATTGTCCTGGGTGTAATAATTTTATTAGTTCTTTCGGTTAATCCCTGCAAGACTGAAATGATTCTCTTCACCAGGAAAACAAGATTGAATGATCTTCGGACGATTCATGTATGACCAAACCCAATCCAAAGAGTCTACAAGATTGTGTTTTTCTAGATAGTAAACTGTACTGGAAAAATCACATGGACTATAAACTCATGAGAGCCACTATAATGCTTTCTGGCAGTGCAGAAAAGCGTTCGTTAAATCATAGGGCATATTACCAAAACTAGTCCATTGGTTTTATTCGGCCATAACTAGGCTGTTCGTATCATATATGCTACCGTTATATGGTGGCCCAAAACACTAAAAGTTGTTGTTATCAGACAGCTTGAGAGATTCCACCGGCTAGTATGCATTGGCATGTTTAGTGCAATGCAAATAAGTCCTACCACCACCCTAGAGGCACTTTTTAATCTGCCACCGCTCCATATCTTTATAGAATCGGAGGCTAGGTCGGCGGTCTTCAGGCTCCATCTGAATGGCTGCTGGAAGCTATCCCCAATAGAACTCCTCTTTATGGAATGACACTATCTCAGTCAGGCCGGATTTTACCGTGCCGTCTGACTATCTCTCCATTCAGGCTCTGAGCGCTTACAGATTCAGCCTGAAGTATTGGAGAATTGGAAAACTTGTAAACTCTTATAGGGTGTTATACAGGATTTTTAGTCTAGAAATACCCCTCTTTAGGGTACTAACCCTAATTAGGGGTCTTTCTAGACTATGAAGCGTTAATGTGTTCACAAGAGTTTGGGAAGGATTAAAGTTTTAAATATCTCCGTTTAAAAACAATTTGGGCGAGTGTTTTAAAGGTGGGGAAGTTCCAAATTAATAAGTTCCAAGTTGACCACCCAAATCTTATTTATTTAATATCCCGGTACATAATGGATTAATATTTTTTTACTTATACAAGGGTTGGGGATGGTCAGTTATTATGAAGGATTTTGTTCAAACGGGCTATAAAAGCAATTATTAAAATTACTAAGGACATATTTTAATATTATGGTCCATTATTAGCTGGAAGCTGGCATATAATTATTATAAGATATAAGGGATGATGTAGATTTTTGGGTCACACTGTGTATACGTATGTTTACGTATGTAAATAATATTATATGTACATAGTATATGCATAATAAATACTATTTTGAATTGTATATAATATACTCAATAATAAATATAAATGACATTGAATAATGTGCAAAACATATGTACAGGGGGGAGGGAGGGGTCTATATTGTATAATGAAAGATATATGTATTTAAATATCCCGTTTTCTGTCAATTAAATATCGTTTTTCGATTATTGAATATGAAAAAAAAAATGTTCTGAACAACCCTTTATTTTAAATTACTCTTTAAGTACACACACGAGTAAAACTTGAATAAGTCTTGCGTCAAATTATCTGATAACTAAACAAAGCACTTTTCTTACGAATACAATATAAATAGAATATATAATATATATAGTATATATAATATTATACGTACGTTTAATTAATGTTAGTTTAGTAGCTACGCTCTAGCTAGGTAGACGCGACCACAAGCATATAATATTTAAGCAAAGTTTACTTAGTGATTTTGGAGATTAGAGTAAATTACCCGTTTCGAATAGACGCTAGAAAAAATGCTACTGGGTCTAATCGAATATATTCTCTCGCTTCGTTGGACCATCCTAATCGTTCTGGCCGTGCTGACCATCGTCTATCAGTACGTGCTGCAAAACTGGAACTATTTCAGCAGTCGCAATGTCAAATTTCTTCGAGGCATTCCATTTCTGGGCTGTCAGTATCGCATATTCACTGGCAAGGAGCACATATCGACGTGGATGAGAAATGCGTACGATCAATTTCCAAACGAGCGTTTCTTTGGCATTTACGAGATGGCCGGTAAAGTGTCGTACATGATTCGCGATCCTGAACTCGTGAAGCTCATCACAATCAAGGATTTCGATCACTTTGTGAATCACCAGATGATTATCCGAAAAGAGACGGACTCACTGTTTGCTCGGGCAATGTTTGTGATGCGCGATCAACAGTGGAAGAATATGCGTTCAACGCTGAGTCCAGCATTCACGGGGCGCAAGATGCGATTGATGCTGAACCTCTTGGTGGAGTGTTCACAAGAGTTTGGAGCACAGTTGCGCAAAGACTGTAATGGTGAGGCCGCCGAATATAACCTAAAGGATTTGTTCTCTCGGTATGCTTGCGATGGCATTGCAACGTGTGCGTTTGGCATCAAAATAAACTCGTTGGAGGATCGCGAGAATCAGTTCTATCAAACTGGAAAGTCGATTGTGAACTTCGATGGAGTGCAGGGTTTTAAATTTGCACTGTTTTCAGCGCTACCGAAACTGATGCAATTTCTTAAGGTGACGATGTTCAAGGAGAAGGACACTCAGTATTTGCGACAATTGGTGCACGACAATATTGCGTATCGCGAGAAGCACGGAATCGTGCGTAACGACATGATTGATTTGCTGATACAGGCGCAGCGTGGTACATTGGATGATGGAGAAGGTGATAGCGTTGGAGACGATGACGATCTAGGCTTTTCGACGGTTCAAGAGTCTAAGAATGTCGGTGGGAAAGTGAAAGTGGAAAGTGAGTAGTTTATCTAAATCTAATAACTTTATGGTTGATATATTTTATTCTATAAATATTATTATCATTATTTTATAGAATGGGAAGACGATGACCTGGTAGCACAGTGCATGATTTTCTTTTTGGCTGGATTCAATGGTATCTCAATGGCTCTCTGCTTTGCCATACACGAGATCGCTTTGAATGCCGCAATCCAAAAGAAACTCGAAGATGAAATCGCTGGCGTAAAACGTGTCCTTGACGGTAAACCACTGACCTACGAGCTGTTGCAACGAATGCGCTACTTGGATCAAATTGTATCGGAAACGTTGCGCCGATGGTCTCTTTCTCCTGCGCTAGACCGTGTCTGCAACAAACCGTACGTGATGGAAGATAACAATGGCAATAAAGTGCAACTAGAGGTTGGTGACTCCTTGTGGATCAATGTACAGGGTCTGCACATGGATCCACAGTACTTCCCAAATCCAACGATCTTCGATCCGGAACGATTCAGTGTTGAGAATGTGCATAACATCCAGCCAGGCACATATCTGCCGTTCGGCATTGGACCACGGAACTGCGTTGCATCACGTTTTGCTCTGATGGAATGCAAGTCGGCCATTTTTTATATAATTTCGCAGTTTCGAGTTGATACCTGTGCCAGAACTGTGCATCCGATGGTTTTGAAGCCGAGTGCTGTTAGCATGGAACCTAAGAATGGATTCTGGGCCAAGTTGACGCCAAGAGATGTGCCATTGTAGACGAAAAGAGGTAAAGTGCGAGATGTAGAACTATAGCCTAGTTAAGGCTTTGGCTATATACAGTATTATAGTATGTTTTAGTATAGTAATAAAATAAAAGTATTTTCGTACCGAGTTTTAGTAGCAAATTATTTTATAAAATATAGTGGCCTTGTAGGGGCGTACAATATATGTCCTCTGTGATATTTCTTTGCGGATTTCTAACTTGTTTTTGTTTTTCTAATTCTGTATCCTCAATTGCGGATATATTTAGTAGTCAGTAGTCTGTAGCTGTATAGTATGTAGTTGGCTGCAAATTGTAACATATGAGATATAAAAGTATATGTTTTTGTTATGATCATCTCTTTAAAAATTGTATTTTTTTTTTGTTATTAACTATATTTAAATTAAAAATAATTTAAGAAATATATGATTTTTTTAAATATGCTAGTAAATACGCTGTTAACGACAGAAAAAAACTAAAATACTTGTCAATACGGATTGAAGAGTTGTTCATTACAAGTCCGTATATAGTAAAACTCGTCCATTTTGGGTATATATAAAAATGGTGGAAATTTATTTTGAAAATAATGGTTCTGTTCGAAATACCTATAGCGTTGTTCATTTTACGGTCAACATAATCGTCCATTAGAGCTTTTAATTCGACTAACTATGGACCGTTTTCGCACCACGTTTACTCTAAATGATAACACGCATCCACAGAGACGTCCTACAGTGCGTACAGAAGAAGCCATTGCTGCTGTAGATCGTAGCGTAGAGGAAGACCCCAATCAGTCTATCTGCAATCGTGCACAGGTATTGGATATGTGTCCATCTTTTGCGGAAAGATCTTGGTTTGCGTGCTTACAAAATCCAACTCGTGCAAGAATTGAAGCTACACGATCACCTAACAAGGCGAATGGGCCCAAAACAAGATTGCCGTTGAATCCGATTTTCATAAAAGACTGTTGTTTAACGATGAAGCTCACTTTTGGTTGAATGGCTACTTCAATAAATAATACTGCCGTATTTGGAGTAAAGATAATCCTCAAGTGCATGTTGAAACACCGTCCAGAAAAAAACTGAATGTTTGGTGTGCTTTATGAGCTGGTGGAATCATTGGTCCATACTTCTTTAAAAACGATGGTGGCCTGAACGTTACAGTCAATGGTGACCGCTATAGAGCCATGATTACTGACATTTTCGTTCATCAATTGAAAAACCATGATGTGCGGGAGCGGCTCAACAATTGATGCCAAAATTGATTTACTGAAGGAATTTTTTGGTATCACGTCACGTTCCGGACCCGTGAATTGGCCTCCAAGATCGTGCGATTTAACGCCGCTAGACTATTTTCTGTGGGGATATGTGAAGTCGCCAGTCTACGCCCATAAGCCTGGAAGACAACATTTGCCGCGTTATTTCCGATATACGGCCACAAATGTTGGAAAAAGGGATTGAAAATTAAACCTTCAGATTAGATTACGTCCGAGCCAGCCGTGGCCAGAAATCATATTTAAATTATAATGCCAAAAGATTATCTTATGAATAAAGTCAATTTAATGTCAATTTTAATAAATCATCCTTGTTTTATTCCATTTCAAAGTTCTGTACCTCTTAAAACACCTTTTATTATATTTTTGGATGATGTTATCGCCTAAAGTACTTAATTTTTGCTTAACTTTGGTGCATAACGTTCACTTACCTATTAATTAGATGATGATTATTATATTTAAAGTGTTTATTATTTGGCCGTACTATACTAACGTTTAAATTGATGATTACAATATTTGATGCCCACAAAAATGCGTATATCACTTCAACGCATATATACTATAATACTATATAATATATATGATATATAGATGAATATGAATATATATGTATGTAGTATATAGATTATGATTTCTAGATAAATAAATTTAAAAATAAAACATAGACGGCCTTGAATCCGGAGCAAACAACACAGGGTCAGATAATAGTGAAATAAGTATAATTCTTGAATAATTAAAATTTTGTGAACTAATAATACATTTTCTTGCTTTAATATTTCACTTTATTGTACAGTAAAAATTAAAAGAATAAATATTGAACAACCCTTTTTTGAATTAAACTCAATAAAAATAGTAGCTTCAAATGAACTGATAACTAATCAACGCACTTTATAACTCATATTTGCGTTTCAGTTAGATTAGTTGAGTTGGTACTGTTTATGTGCAAGCACCATAGAACAATTTATAAACGAGAGTTTTTGGTGATAGGTTCATATATATCGGTTCAAAAAGATAGCAGGAAACAATGCTACTGGGTATTATTAAATACATTCTCTCGCTTCGATGGACCATCCTTTTCATTCTGGCCGTGCTGACCATCGTCTATCAGTACGTTCTTCAAACTTGGAACTATTTCAGCAGTCGCAATGTTAAATTTATACGCGGCATTCCGTTTCTGGGCAGTCAGTATCGTATATTCACCGGCAAAGAGCACATATTAACGTGGATGAGAAATGCGTACGATCAATTTCCGAACGAGCGTTTCTTTGGCATTTACGAGATGGGCGGCAAAGTGTCATACATGATTCGGGATCCAGAACTCGCGAAACTCATCACAATCAAGGACTTTGATCACTTTGTGAATCACCAGATGAGCGTCAACAAGGAGGCAGACTCTCTGTTTGCTCGTGTAATGTTTGTGATGCGCGATCAACAGTGGAAGAATATGCGATCGACGCTGAGTCCAGCATTTACAGGTCGCAAGATGCGTTTGATGTTAAACCTGTTGGTGGAGTGCTCTCAGGAGTTTGGTGCACAGATGCGTAAGGACAGTGATGGTGCGGCTGCTGAGTACAATCTTAAGGATCTTTTCCGTCGGTATGCGTGCGATGGCATTGCAACGTGTGCGTTTGGCATAAAGATAAACTCTTTAGAAGATCGCGACAACCAGTTCTATAAAACTGGAACGTCGGTTGTTAACTTCGATGGACTGCAGGGATTAAAGTTTGCACTGTTCGCAGCGATGCCGAAGATGATGGAATTTCTTAAGGTGAAGATGTTCAAGGAGAAGGACACTCAGTATTTGCGACAATTGGTGCTCGATAATATTGCGTATCGTAAGAAGCACGGAATCGTGCGTAACGACATGATTGATTTGCTGATACAGGCGCAGCGTGGTACATTGGATGATGGAGAAGGTGATAGCGTTGGAGACGATGACGATCTAGGCTTTTCGACGGTTCAAGAGTCTAAGAATGTCGGTGGGAAAGTGAAAGTGGAAAGTGAGTAGTTTATCTAAATCTAATAACTTTATGGTTGATATATTTTATTCTATAAATATTATTATCATTATTTTATAGAATGGGAAGACGATGACCTGGTAGCACAGTGCATGATTTTCTTTTTGGCTGGATTCAATGGTATCTCAATGGCTCTCTGCTTTGCCATACACGAGATCGCTTTGAATGCCGCAATCCAAAAGAAACTCGAAGATGAAATCGCTGGCGTAAAACGTGTCCTTGACGGTAAACCACTGACCTACGAGCTGTTGCAACGAATGCGCTACTTGGATCAAATTGTATCGGAAACGTTGCGCCGATGGTCTCTTTCTCCTGCGCTAGACCGTGTCTGCAACAAACCGTACGTGATGGAAGATAACAATGGCAATAAAGTGCAACTAGAGGTTGGTGACTCCTTGTGGATCAATGTACAGGGTCTGCACATGGATCCACAGTACTTCCCAAATCCAACGATCTTCGATCCGGAACGATTCAGTGTTGAGAATGTGCATAACATCCAGCCAGGCACATATCTGCCGTTCGGCATTGGACCACGGAACTGCGTTGCATCACGTTTTGCTCTGATGGAATGCAAGTCGGCCATTTTTTATATAATTTCGCAGTTTCGAGTTGATACCTGTGCCAGAACTGTGCATCCGATGGTTTTGAAGCCGAGTGCTGTTAGCATGGAACCTAAGAATGGATTCTGGGCCAAGTTGACGCCAAGAGATGTGCCATTGTAGACGAAAAGAGGTAAAGTGCGAGATGTAGAACTATAGCCTAGTTAAGGCTTTGGCTATATACAGTATTATAGTATGTTTTAGTATAGTAATAAAATAAAAGTATTTTCGTACCGAGTTTTAGTAGCAAATTATTTTATAAAATATAGTGGCCTTGTAGGGGCGTACAATATATGTCCTCTGTGATATTTCTTTGCGGATTTCTAACTTGTTTTTGTTTTTCTAATTCTGTATCCTCAATTGCGGATATATTTAGTAGTCAGTAGTCTGTAGCTGTATAGTATGTAGTTGGCTGCAAATTGTAACATATGAGATATAAAAGTATATGTTTTTGTTATGATCATCTCTTTAAAAATTGTATTTTTTTTTTGTTATTAACTATATTTAAATTAAAAATAATTTAAGAAATATATGATTTTTTTAAATATGCTAGTAAATACGCTGTTAACGACAGAAAAAAACTAAAATACTTGTCAATACGGATTGAAGAGTTGTTCATTACAAGTCCGTATATAGTAAAACTCGTCCATTTTGGGTATATATAAAAATGGTGGAAATTTATTTTGAAAATAATGGTTCTGTTCGAAATACCTATAGCGTTGTTCATTTTACGGTCAACATAATCGTCCATTAGAGCTTTTAATTCGACTAACTATGGACCGTTTTCGCACCACGTTTACTCTAAATGATAACACGCATCCACAGAGACGTCCTACAGTGCGTACAGAAGAAGCCATTGCTGCTGTAGATCGTAGCGTAGAGGAAGACCCCAATCAGTCTATCTGCAATCGTGCACAGGTATTGGATATGTGTCCATCTTTTGCGGAAAGATCTTGGTTTGCGTGCTTACAAAATCCAACTCGTGCAAGAATTGAAGCTACACGATCACCTAACAAGGCGAATGGGCCCAAAACAAGATTGCCGTTGAATCCGATTTTCATAAAAGACTGTTGTTTAACGATGAAGCTCACTTTTGGTTGAATGGCTACTTCAATAAATAATACTGCCGTATTTGGAGTAAAGATAATCCTCAAGTGCATGTTGAAACACCGTCCAGAAAAAAACTGAATGTTTGGTGTGCTTTATGAGCTGGTGGAATCATTGGTCCATACTTCTTTAAAAACGATGGTGGCCTGAACGTTACAGTCAATGGTGACCGCTATAGAGCCATGATTACTGACATTTTCGTTCATCAATTGAAAAACCATGATGTGCGGGAGCGGCTCAACAATTGATGCCAAAATTGATTTACTGAAGGAATTTTTTGGTATCACGTCACGTTCCGGACCCGTGAATTGGCCTCCAAGATCGTGCGATTTAACGCCGCTAGACTATTTTCTGTGGGGATATGTGCTAGTCTACGCTGATAAGCCCAAAATGAATAAAGTCAATTTCATGTCATTTTTGTTTTAAATTCATCCTTGTTTTATTCCATTTCAAAGTTCTATACCTCAAAAAAAACACCCCTTAGAAATTGGACTATTTTTTTGGTCGATGTGTAGAAATTCGTAGGACAAATCATATTTTTATACCTATTGTAATAACCATAATATTATTTTTATCATAATTATTAATTAAATTACGATCTTGATTTATAGAAATTGACTCAAAATAAAAAAAAATATATGAAGGTTCTATTTCAAGACATATAAATTTGACAGCATATACATTTTACACAATATTTTTGTTTGTTTATTAAACTCATTTTTTTTAACATAACAAAATCATTTTGTATTTTTTTTAAATTAAATAAACAAAACAGTTATAGATTTACATTATTTATTAACGAGTCATAACAAATGGGTAAATGAATTTTAATATCGTAATCAACATTAACCATTGAGTTACATCGCCTTTATTTTTCAAAACTTTTGACATTCTTCAGGCGTAATTTTATTTCTAATGTCCTGCAATCTCTGTCGTAGTTCATCAATTGTCCTGGCAGGTCTGAAACGCAATTGTTTCTTAATCTGGTTCCACAATGTCTCAATTGGGGATAGATCTGATCTAATGGAAGTCCATTTGAGTAGTGGCACGTTATTTTCCAATAACCACGCCATATTACTTTTATGGCTCTGTGGCAAGGGGCACCATTCTGCTGTAAGATAAATTAATGACTCATTTGAAACAATGGATGGTAGAAGATGGTCTTATACAGAATGCCAATATCGCGTTATACCATCAACAAAGTGGAGACTACCTACTCCTACTGCGGACATGCATCCCCATACCATCAAAGATGTAGGATGCTTCACTTTCTTGATGTGGCAATCATTATGATGTACTTCATCTTTGGTTCTTAGAACTCTCTCAACTGTCGCCAGGCCTTGTATTCTGTATATGTGACGTCACTTATGCAAGATGTATTCAAAAAGTCACTCACTAGATGAGATTTGAATTAGAATACGGCCGCAGGTATGATCTCAATTCGAGATTTATCGCTCCACATGACCGAATTTCATTATCTTGGAACCCAGGATTTATGGTCCTTAACCCATGTACAAATATAAGATGTTCGGTTAGATTAAAGAAAACAATAGCATTGTATTTTTTTTATTTAGAACCCGAATTCCATCTTTTTAAAGTTACTGTTGCATGTTGACCGAGAAAATTTACCTCCAATAGCATCAGACCATTGTTGTGCCAATTCTCCGCAATTTCTTCGACGATTCAACTTCGCTATTCTGCGCAAAATTCGAATGTCAGCTGCAAGCAACGTTGCCTTCGGAATTTTTCTAATTTTTTTTTATTTTTATGTTACATGTTTTCTGTTTAAGTCTCACTATATTTCTCACTGTTTTGCGTGACAATTGCAGTTCTTTAGCAATTTGGCATCCACTTTTGCCAATTTCATTCGATTTTTTTAACGACTAATTTTTATTTTGAGTTTGAGCCAATTCTTATGAGTCTGGGCTTGTACTTTTAATTGAAAAAAACAGTTGCATTTATGAAATTAGTTTGTCAAATTTAAGTTATTGATATAATAATATTTTTGATGACTACAATTGGCCCCAATAAATAATTCAGTTTTTTCTATTTTCAGATTTTTTTTTGTATTTTAAATTACTTTTTATATTTTTCTAATTTTTTGAAACAAAATTTTGATTTTGTATTATAAATTTTGGAGTTTGATAACTCAATATATAACTCTGGGATTTTTTCCATAACATCAACAAATTTGATTTGTTCACACGATAATTTTATAAAGAATAGCAATAAAGAAAACATTTTGGTATTTTGTGGAATTGTAATTTAGCCCTCAAACAATGTGCTTCTCAAAGGCTTCGGACGACAAACTCATTATTTTTTCGGGATAGCAATCTATAATTTAAAGTTATTTAACAAATGATGCTTTTTGAAATACAATGTTAGCTTACTTTTAACTATAATCGCACCACTTAATATCAAATTAATTTCTTGAGTTATTAAATTTCGAATTGCGTCATTTTCTAGAATGTTGCTGTAATTTTCCCGGAATTTTTTTGAATGCTACTTTCGACAGTTGACAGTTCATGAAGTCACCCAAATATTCAACTAGGCATGTTCAACTGCGGATCCTGAAAATGTTCTGGTGGGGGGACATTTCGTCACGATAGTATTTGACTTCAATTCTGTTTTTACAAAATTGAGTTTTACAAAAATTCAGTTTTTCAAATTCCAGTTTAAAATTTTAGTTTTTTTCAAAAATCTTTTGTTTCTGGAAATATATGCGCACGTTTGCGTCTATTTTACCAAAGAATCTAAAAAAAATTCCCATTGCAAGTTTTTTATTTAGGTTATTTAGCCTAAAAACTCAACTTCGTTATTAAGCCAACCAACCTGAAAAACAGCAATGCCTAAATATTTTGCAAAATAGGGCATTCTTTAGCTCTTCTTAATGTTTCTTGGAATTTTAATTCATTAGAGAGCAATCATTTTTTTATTAATTAAAATTCTATAGAGACAAAACTTAAATTATGTACGAATCAGAGCCGGAAATCGGACCCCGAGTAAAGTCGGCACTTGAAGATAATGATATTCCCATAACCACATATGAAAAAATTGAATACATGGTTTATTTAATATTTGTAATTGAGAACATTTTTCCTCACTGGATAAGCCAGTGAACCAAAGTTTCGAAAGTAGAAATTTAGTGGCAGTTTGTTCAATCAAGTAATCGATTATGATTCGTACGATTCGCCCGCCTGTCAATTCACTGCTTTTCAATTCACCTCTTTTTGACTCGCTTAAGACTGGGCAGTTGATATAATAAAGTCTTGAGGTTTATTTTGGCATATGTCCGTGGAATTGGGATAAAACTTTGTTTAAGAGGTACCTTTCCTAAAAATATATGATTTCCTGCAACAAACACATTTTTGAATAAAAGTATGCTCAAAAACACTGAGGGAGGAAGAAAGTCATATTTTCTTAAAAAGGTTCGTCCTAAAGACCCTTTATAAGTACAATTTCATCCCAATCACACTGCCAGCCATGTGCCAAAAATCTGATGGTAATGTTTAGAGAGGTAGTCATGTACTTTTAGCGATCAAAGATACTTAAAACAAAGTTTCATTCCAATCCCTCAAACTGTATGCCAAAAAGCCTGATGAGAATGTTAAAGGAGTAATGATTTATTGTTTGCTATTGAGTAAACACAATTTGATAGTCGCCCGAAGCCAATTGGAGATAGGTGTACAGCGCTGAACTGTTATCTGTGTTTTTTGCAATAGCAGTTGCCAGAGTCTCAATTGACAACTGTTAAAATTCAACAAAAACTACAGTTGCGACTGCGCAATGCGATTACACGAACTACAACTTTTTGGCAGCAACATTTGAGACAACTGTCTTGAGCTGTCGTTAACTGGCAGTCTGGCAGAAAAACAGCAGTAAGTGCTACGTTTAACAGTCCGTGTAATCGCAGCATAACTCAAGATTCGCAATAGTGAACGAACCCAATTTTCAACTTGGCGAGTTATATTTTTCAATATAACTCCAAATGAACAAATTGTAAGAGGAGGTTGTTTGGTTGACAACATAATTTGTATATAACTCTAAATGAACAAATTAAAGGAGGAGGTTGTTTGGCATCAATTAACAGACATTAAAAATATCTATCATTTAAAAATGTTTTAAGATTTTGACACCTAAAGCGAACATGGGCAAAATAATGAAATATAATTTGGGTAGTTATTATAATTCTATTTACCAGGTAATGGAAGGGAAAAACTGTAGAATTTTAAAATTCAAACAACTTCTCCATTTCAATTTCTAACTACATGTTTATCTCCTAATAAAAAAACATATAAAATTGCCTTTTACAATACATATATATTTCTTCAAAGAGTGAATTAATAAAATAAAAATGTATATCTGTATTGTCGTGTTTGGGTCAATTGTATTTTTGGGGAACTGACGTATTTCACTTGTGTACATAAAAGGGTTGTCAAATCTTAAAAATAATAATTTTCCCAATAATTTTTTTTAAAAAAAGAAATTGAAAAATTCATAAACCAAAGAAAAAGTCGAAGCAAACAGAGATATAAATCTCGATAAAGATTATGATGCGTCTATATTCCATGGTATAATATTGCAAAATATATGGTTTATACTTTAGAGTTTTACCATGGACGTAATGGCTGAGATATTGAGCCCTGTTCAGTATGACCAATAAATATATACTGATGATTTTCATGTGCACTAAATTAAATTGAATTAATATCATATTGAAAAGTGAAGTGGCACGTTAACCTTATATATGACATTTAGATGCAATAATTTAAAAAAATAACAATTTATTATATTTGTGGTATAAGAAACTGGAATTTTGATTGGAGTTTGTTAAATAATAAATAAAAATTGCTTGACAAAGATGTCTAAGGTATTCACAGATACATTACTTTTGATCCACCTATAGTACCTGAAAGCAAGCTACCTTTTTTCGTTAAACGGTAGAGCCACCCATGATTCCCAAGTTAAGCTGCTATTGCCAGATGCTCTCTTCTATTTTTGCATCTTACACTTCTCTTTTTTTAAAGTTGGAAGTCTAAATAATCAATGAGCTTTTTTGGCACCAACATCAAGACAATGAGGTACCATGACTACTAACAAATCCAGTGTTCTTGTCCGCTATGCTGTATACTACAAGAGCTCATTTAGGTTGCAGCAAAAGCATCAGAATTATTTAAGCTTCCCACCTTTCAGACTGTATTTTATTGATGCTTTTACCTGTCAAAGTTTAGACCAAAATTTATTGCAGTACCGTTGTTCTTATAGCATGTCTTATGATTGGAGCCATCAATTAATTAATGTTTGACGGCTGCAGTCCGTAAACGGATGGTTTTCTAGTTACCATAATATAATGGTCCCTCCCAACGTCTGCTTAGGCGTGACAATAAGTCACAAAAACCACAACAACAAAATACACGGTGACGATAATGCACAATCGCCGTGAGATTAATTCTCTTGAGATTAATACACCACACTGTTTGCTTCCCACCTATACTTCACCAAAAGACTTGTTCTAACTCTTCGTCTTCCGTCAGGGGACACATACGAGACTTGGTGGCATTTTTAATTGTGTGATTATTTCACAAAGCTTTCAGGGGCTATCCTTTCATATTAAGTCCCTATCTTGGCGTCATAAGGAATGAAAATATTGAAAAACTTTCTTGTTTGTAAATGATGTCGGTCGTATGATAATACGTTATGCGTGAATATAATTAAACAAGACTAATTTATTATATCATATTTTCAGCATAGCAATCATGATCCTCCCTGAAAAAGGGCTCCATCTTACTTTCAATGGATTGGCGAAATAGAAGTATTCTCATCCAACACGAATTGACGTTTTATAGGTTTTTCTTACAGAGAACAATATTGTGTAACCGCCCGACTTGGCAAGTTCTACAAACCCACTTAGCCTATTCTCACTCTCTGCCAGTCCAATTCCTTCATAATTTTTGTAAAGATTATGGCCTTCCTAACGTTTAGATATTGAAAAAAGAATTATATTTCAATGTTTATAATCAAATAATTCTTTGTACTTATATAATAAGTCGAATATGCCTTTTAAAAATCTATAATTTCTTTATGCTTTAGCTTAGCCATTTATACCATAAACTATATGCGCTTAATGTTTAACTAACGTAAACGTTCACCGTTATTCATTCTTATTTATATAAAAGACACGTGCATATTTATACATACATTATGCCCGGTATTGCATATCATATTATACATATATACAATTTATGAGTGTATATGTATAAACACTTTACACATTATTGTATATACAAGTACATTTGTAATGTGTTTATCTGATGACCGCTTGACCATTTTGTTATGTCAATGTTTAAACTGTACTGTTTTTAGCCTGAGACAGAGACATTCTCAGAACGTGCCCAGAATTTAAACAAAAAATTTTAATGTTTGTTTTCTATGCGGACACAGTCATATTGCGCAATATATGGCAATATTTTTTAACAATGAATAAAACTATAAAGTATATAATATAATTTATGTATATAACATACATTTTTTTCATTTTTCTTCTTCAAATTAGCCCATAGTCAAAAGTATTCAGAACCTGTCATTTACATATTTTTTATTTTGGTCAATTGTTTATCTGTCAATATTTTTTCAGTATGAAGTGAATTTGTGTCTTGTCGGATTTACACTTTATTAAATGGTCAATAAAGTGTAAAGCTGAAATATAAAAAATGGTGAAAATGGCCAAATAGACGTTAGTGTTTATACTACACAGACAAAGTGATTATTAAAAGCGTTGATCATTAAAAGATTTGGCTATTTTAATTTTGTTCATTGACACTTGAAGTCAACTTTTATTTTAACCGGCATCTCTAAATTTTTTATCTCGTTTTGATGATTTTTCAATGACACAACTTCTTTAACAGTCAATCAATCTGGGTTTCACAGGGGTCGTGGAACTGAGACAGCTCTATTTAATGTTACTGACGACATCTTACGAATTCTCGATAATAATATTCTTAATTTTTTAAGGCCTTCGATACAGTCCCCCATTTACTCCTGTGCAGCCTGCTATTAAACCTTTATGGTTTCTTAAATACCTCTGCTATTTAGCTATCCGTTGTCAATGTGTAGATGTTGATGGTGTCTGTTTTGACTTCCTTCCTGTTCCTTCTGGTGTTCCCCAAGGTTCTGTCTTTAGTCTCTATCTCTTCTCCCCTTTTTATAAATGATTTGCCTGCTATATCCTTTCTAAATCCACTAAAGTTCACATATATTATATATAAAGCGATATAGCTATAGCGATCCAAATTCCATTCCCTCACTGATTCCGTTCATCAAAGTGACCTTGTAGAGTTTCGGATTGGTGCGAACAGAATTTTCTCAGACTTAATGGTAAAACATACAGGTATTCTTTAGTCCCTCTCGTGCTGTACTTCCTAGTAATCTAATCCAACCGTTCGATTAGTTATTGTTCCAATTTCTTAATCACATGGTTGGTAATATTCTAGGAATAAAAATGAACAGCAGGTTTTACCTGGATTGATCATCTTTAAATTTTTCGTCCAAAGTATTTGCTTGTCTTAGAAGTTTGTGGATTCACAGTCACCTATAATTTTAATTAATACTTGTCTAAAAATATTTTTTTGTTGTTATGGGAGAATAAATTGCAACTGAGCTTCATGTTTGTTCTTAAAGAAGCTACTCGACTAAAGCGAAAGATTCTAATTTACTTACAAAAAAAATTGAAATCGAACCAATATTTTTTTTGTTTTTTTTTTTTTAATATTGTTATATAAGGCCCCATACCTTTTGTATAGTAAAAGAATATAATATATATTATTATTATTTTATTTTTAAATAATTAAATAATTTATCATAAATGATATCCATTGACTTTTTTCGATCAAAATAGTTTTTTTATGGTCTATTCAAAAGACGTAGATATCAAGCATTGCCGTTTCATCAAACATATTTTCTTAATGTATGCTAAAAACAATCTGATCAAATGGTCATTCCAATAATAATGGAGCATATGCTTATTTATTTATCCATGAGCATACGGTGTAAATATACTATTGTTTATTGGCTACGCAATCAAACGGTTTTGAACAAAGACTACTATAAAAGACTTATAAATGCTGCAAATCAAATTATCAGCCAATCAAAAGCTGCTTATTCTAGTACTCTACTAAATAATAATATACCTTCAAAAAAGCTTTGGAAGAACATAAAAAATTGGGTATCAAAGCTAAATCGAATTCGGTGAAATTTTTTTATTCTTCAGGCGATTTAAATAACTTCTTTTCTTGTCCAAAAATCTCACTTTATTTTTTTCTACAAACTTACAACAAAAATATTCATTTTCAAAAACAGAATTCACTTTTACAGATATTTCCGAATTATCTATTAAATCTAATGCTGTTGGTTTTGATCAAATCCACCTTAAGTTAAATAAAACAAATATTGAACCAAGAATTCCTATAGTTTTAAATATATTTCAATGCATTTTCTCTACCTCCACATATCCGTCGATTTGGAAACACTTAATAATAGATATCCAATCCCTAAAACCAAGAACCCAGTTAATATTAAAGATTACCGATAAGTGTACTTCCAGCCCTATCTAAAGTGTTTGAACGCATTTTAACTAGAAGATATCCTGCTACGCTACTTCTAAAAAACTTTTACCCCCTGTCCAATCTGATTTCCGGAAATATTTTAATATATACATCTTCAGTATTAACTATTATTAGAGACGATATACTCCACGTCTTCGACAAATCTGAAACCACTGTCCTAGTTTTACTTGATTTTTAGCAAGCGTTCCCTTCAGTGAACCATGATGACCTATTACTACATAAGTTTAAAAACAATTTTAGGTATAATTCAAAGCACCGTACTCTATTTTTGCTATTCATAAACGACTTGCCTAAAATTGCTTAAAAATATGCAAAATCCACCTTTTTGCTGACGATCCTCCAATTTACATCACCGGAAAAATAAAAATATATTAAATCTTGTTAATGCACTATCCAACGGATTCAGAAAGCAAGCGAAGATTGCAAGTATGAACTCTCCCCCTTTTCACCCTTCTCTATTTCCCAAAAAAAATATTGCTTTGCCAGCTAAAGTGTAATTAAATTACGCTCACACATATTTGTTTTATCAAATTATAACCACCAACTTTTTCAGGCTATTTTGTGGTTATTGCTCCGGGCATCACAATTTCAAAAGTTGTCAGCTCTAATGCGGCACAGTATATTTGCGGCATAGGACAAATGCGGCAATTCTTAAATTGAGAAAATGACAAATGCAGCACATGACAAATGTGGCACGGACAAATAGGGCAGGGATATTATGCCAGATGTGGCAAATGGTATTTGCGTTATAGGACAAATGAGGCTATTCTGAAAATGTGAAAATGACAAATGCGGCACATGATGATAAATTCGGCACGGACAAATGAGGGTTTTTTATAACTTTTAACGCAATTTGCATAACCGCACTCTTTAAGAATTGAGCGGCAATTCAAATGGATGTCTATAAGATTATTTTGTTGTTTGATTTTTGTTGTTTTTAGTAAAAAAGGGCACTAAGCAAAATATGAAAAATGCAAATGTCTAAATTTTGGCTCATTTGTCCGTGCCGCATCTGCCATAGACTAATTTGTCTTAGCCCCATTTGTCGTTGTCGCAAATGTCTTTGCCTCAAAAGTCACACCACCAAATTTGATTCTTTTGGTAACATTTTTTGTATTTATTGAGGTATCTTTTTTGGGCTGGAAAACGTTTTTTTGGCCGCATGAAATAGACCCTATAACGATTTCAGTACACAACAACATTTAAAAAAGAGATTTTAGGACATTTTAACAAAATATATTTTGCCTGTCACCTTTTTTGTAACATTTAATACTAATTTTGGTCACATATTTTTTTGTTGTACAATTTTGAGCACAATTTATTGTTACCCATCTAAAATCCAATCTAAAGCACATTTAAGCTATAAATATTTTAATTAAGTTTATAAAACCAAGTTTGTTTACTAAGAATATATATTTTTTTACAGAGATTTTCGTCCGACATCATTGGAGAAAGGTCAGGAAATCGTCAGAATGCGTGTATATCAGGTGTATGCTTGGGGTGTACCACTCATCATATCTGCAGTAGCTGCAATTTTGGACAATATTCCACAGACTGCTGAGGACACATTTTTGCGACCTCACTTTGGAGAGAAGAGCTGTTGGTTTTTTGGTAAGTTGTTTAAAGTTTTATATTTAATCATTAATAATATTTTTTAATTTTATTTATTTGACTTAAATATATTTTACTTTAGGTGATATGGAAATCCTCACCTACTTCTTTGGACCCATCGGAATTCTCCTTTTTATCAATTTTCTACTTTTTGCCTTGACTGCTCGTCAGCTCACTTGTGGATTATGGAAACGCGACGACGTTAAGTCAACAACCGAACGGTAATATTACCAACATATTTAATAATATAAATTACAGAAATATATGCACTTTAGAATTATTAGATATATTTATGTATGTATTATATATAAATACATATTGATTTGTTTATATTAAATATAAAATAAATGATGTATTATTTAAACGTTTGAATTTCAAATTATTTTTATAAAAACTTCAAAAATGCATGTATTTACAGTATTACTATAAGTAAAACAAAATAACAATAATAGAAAAAACTCTTTTATTAATAATAATATAGTTCAAAATCGGTTATTTCCAGAGCTGCATTGGGACGAGTTTGCCTTAAATTAGTTGTTGTCATGGGAGTAACCTGGATGGCGGACGTTATTTCATGGGCCGTCGGTGGCCCACATTACATGTGGTACCTCACGGATATAATAAATACCCTCCAGGGAGTGTTTATCTTTATCGTAGTGGGTTGTCAACCTCAGGTATGTGTTTATCTATATTATATATAGTTTATTGTGCATATATTATTAATTATTTTGAATTAATACTTTTCTCAGGTATGGTCAGCCTTAAAGCGAATGTGGAGCTCAAAAACTGGACGAGGAAATATGAATACAACAAATGGACCGCAACACTCTAGTTCTTCGCATGGTCTTCCATCAATTGGAGAATCCGTAACAAACAACACGACTAGTTCGAAAATCCCAATGGAAACCATTTGTTAGAATTTTGTTTTTATGTTTTATAATTTGTTGAGTATTACTGTTATTGTTAAGCTATGCTTATATACACTATAAAGATTAGTTGTATTAGAGAAATGTATTCATAACCGTATATGCTGCTTAAGCTTAATGTATAATTTAACATGGACTGCGATTTTACATAAGCTCTGTTCTTTTATATCTTGGGGAATGGTTCCTCGTATAGAACCATTCATACAACACTATCATACTCTAATAATTTAGTTTGAATACAGAATAGCATATTTATGGTTTGTATATAAATGTAATAATAATGAGTTTATGTAGTATTTTTTGACAGTATGTTAGTGTCATAAGAGCGCAATCTTGATTGGTGCACATGTGTCACTGATCACTGTAATGTATTTCAGGATTAACCTAATTCTTTGCCACCTAATCCATCACACATTGTTGTTGTGCGGATCGTTTTATTTTGTCGATTTACATGAGTATTCCCTCCTAATTATTATTCTTTACATTTAAGCCAAATAATATTAATAAAACTGCCAATAAAACATGCGTATTACAATTATGTAGATACCATCCCGCAACACACATATAAAATAATAATTAAAATAACAAAATTCTGAAATGTATTCAAGACTGAAAGACGATGCCTTTTTACTTTATTATTCGAAAGTACATAATTATACACAATTTCGAAAATAATATAAATAAATAAACTGAAAATGTTCTGAAATTGGCAATAAGCAGACATTTGTTTTCAAATCTTCTGTAAAATTACACATTGTATAAGATATAAATCACAATTAGTCAAAAAGATTTGTGAAGTTTAAAATAACTTAGATCTAATGTAAATTAACAACAGCAGTGCTTTGATAAATATTTAAGAGTGTTTGTATACGTTATTTATATATATATATATACAATTTAACATGTGATAAATGTTACTGTCTCTACTGCTTGTACTTCTTCTTTGGCATCTTGTTATCGTATTTAGTTTTTAGTTAATATATTCTCATCTCATCCTAAAATACATAAACTTTGTTCTGGATAACATTGTTTCATTCGAAATTATTTTGCTTATGGTTTCTTCAAATTTGTTCCTCAGAATTGCGTTAATTAAGCGTTACCTTAGTATTAAAATCTGTATATATACATACATACAGTATAACGTATTATAGAAACTATAAACATCATATATGTATTTCATCTTGTATTCTAGTTTGAGATTTACCTACGTCATAGTGAGTAGACTTTGAAAACACACACACAAATAAACAAATTAACTTAAACGTAACAGACAATATACATTATATACAAATACATGTTAAAATCTTAGGTTTTACTCGATTCGAATGTGAAACAACTTTTGTATGTTTTTGTATCAGTATTAAAATTAAAATAAAAAATGTTATTTATAACAATACTAGTGATTCTTTTCTTTTTCTAAATTTGATTATATATTAATAAATAATGGTATTTATTTACTATAATATATACGAAGTGTTTTTCTTTATAAAATATTAGTATATCTGGATGAAAACGTTATGGATATATAGGGGTCCACACCACCAGTAAGTTATTGAAATATATATATTTTTTTAATTTCATCAAACTTTCATTCAAAATTATTGGATTAAGATTGAACCCCGCATAAGTCATTAAAGGAAATACAAATGGTAATTATTGATGTTGTTTTGTCAATTGATAAAAAACAGCAAACAGGATCATTTTAGACAATAATAAAGAGAGTTTATTGATAATATGCTGGAGATGACATATGATGATATAGGAAAGACGTTTACTCAACATATATGTAGATTCATTTTATCAAAAACCGGTATGTATTTAAATAAATTGCTAGAGTTCAAATAGTTTATATTTTATTTTGATGATATTTTTTCTTTGAATTTAAAATATAAAACCTCTTAAACAATATTATTTTAAAGAATGAAAAAAAGATTTGCGAAATCTGTTTTGTGAACAATGTATAGAGTCCATAAAGAAAGCGAGGGTAAAATTATTATTTTTATAAGTAATAAAAAACACAAATTTGTTTTATTTAAAAAAAAAAAGTATTTATAATAACCAACAACAACAAAAAGATTAAAATTATTTTCACAATCGATGTTTTTTTGTTTTTTCTTCCAATTTAAACTTTTTTCTGGTATATTTTTTTTAAACTGACCCAAATATTAAATTAGTGCTACCTGATTCGTTTTTATAAAAAAATCATATTTACCATTTTTTAAATAAAAATATGGCCTACACCTGATTTAAAATTAAATGGCCAATCATTCTCCGCCAAGTATGGAGTAAGAAATAAAAAGTAATATAGGCGTATCCTGAAAATGTTTTGGGGTGGGGGACATTTTGTCACGATAGTATTTAACTAATCTTTTTTTGGATTTTATATTCTGTTTTTCAAAACACCGGTTTTAAATTTGGTTTTTCAAAATTCATGTCCCCATGTCTCTTTTCCCCTGGATCCGCCAGTGCCAAGTAGTGTTAGTTGTTAATTATTGTTTCTTACGCCATTAAATAAAAAGCAATGGTGGTTTCTTTTAGCGGATTTAACATTGGCGCTTGCGGCCAAAGGTGTGTGGCCGTAAGCGCCAGTGTTAAATCTGCTAAAAGAAACCGTCATTGCTTTTTTATTTACTGGCGTAACAAATAATAATTATAAACTAAACATTACTTGTTTTATTTCTTACGCCATACTTTAACCTAATGGTTTCTAAATTGGGTTGGCGGAGAATGATTGTCCTTTTAAATCAGCTCGCCGCGGCCAAATACATATCATAATATGTGATCTATAAATAAAAAAAAACAATAAAGTTTGCCCAATAAAACAATAATTCATTTTATGTTACTTTTTTTGTGACAAATTTAAAAATGTAATAATTTTTACAAAAATGTATTCACGTTAACACTCGATTTTTTGTATCAATGATTTATTCATGGTAACAAAAATGTATTCATTGTAACAAAAGAAAAAGTTTTGGAATATATTTTTTTTAAAAGGCACGTTTAATATAAACACATTTATATATCTGAATATTTAATGTTTTTTATGGCGTTGAGACTTTTTCTCAAGTGAATTCTTCTATTTCAATTCCTTTTTGTATGGAAAATATTTCAAGTTCAAGACATAAATTCACAATTGGGTGTGCATTCTTCTCAATATTTTTTGTTCAAGAATTCATTTGAGAAGAATTCACACCCCAGAGTGAAGTCTTCTCAACTTTGTTTTTGAGAAGAATACACAACTCAGTATGAATTCTTCTCAACAAATATGTTAATGAAAATTATGCAATTAAGAAGAATGCACGCCCTTGTGCATTCTTCTCAATAAATATTTGATAGAATATTGAATTCTAGAACAACTAGTATTTATTTAGCTTGTTTTTTGCAAAGAATTTCAATAAACTTTTGAAATATATAATAAAATTTCATTATGTTAAATTATGTATGCTATTATGCTATTACAATAATATAAATTCAATTTATTGAGAAGAATGCACAAGACCGGTGTGCATTCTTCTCAAATGCATTTTTTCATTAAAATATTTGTTGAGAAGAATTCACACTGAGTTGTGCATTCTTCGCAAGTGCATTCGTTTAAAAAAAATGTTGAGCAGAATTCACTCTGGGGTGTGCGTTCTTCTCAAATGAATACTTATAAAAAAAATTGAGAGAATTTACACTTTGGAGTGCCATCTTCTCAAGAAATTTTTGACAAGAAGGCATTTCAGAAGAATGCACAAACCAAAATGACTTCTTCTCTATTTTTAATGAGTAAAATGCAATTAAGAAGATTGCAACCGCCGTTTTTTATGTACTTATTTGTAAACAGGAAATTATAATGTTTAATATTAACTAAAGCCACACTTTGTTTTTTTTTAAATTACCAAATATAAATACGGTGTAATAATGATTCACAGTATACGTTTCTTTAATAATGAAAAAGTTTTTAGGGTATAATTTTAAATTAAAATTTTACTTCAAACTTTTAGAGCCTATTTTAGTTGCCCTGATTTATGAACAACCATTTTTTTAAATAAATTAGTAACTGTCTCCACAATTACTTAAAAAACATTAAATCTATTCTTTAATATTTTCTTTTTTTAAAATGTATTAACCCTTAAAATTTTCTAAAACATGTATGGATCCTTTATTAAAAAAATAAATACAAAGGTTTTTTATGCCACGGAATACTCTAAACAAGACGGAGGCAACATTCCCCAATAATAATTTTCCATGCGATCTCAATGAATGTACTTAAATAAATATCCAGTAGAATTCCTTCCTCTCGTGGAATCTTGTTAGAGCAATTATAATAACGCATTCAATATAGTTTTCTCTTATAAAGGAGCGAACTACTTTCCAACTAACAGTCAGATAATATATTTAAAAATATTTATAATATGTACAAAAAGTAAGCTGACCTCTATTTTTGAGGTAGTAAAAGTTGGGACAGTGTTAAGATAACATTTAATCGGCAGCATATGTCTATTCTGGAAGACTGTTCTAAACACCCTCCTAACTCCTCACAGGAATCAGCCTATATTATTCTCATGATAAGCATTAAACAAACTTAATTATATTAATGGACTTTATAGTAGGCTTCAAATATCATTTTGGACAACGGAGGGCTGGGTTTTTATGGTTCAAATATGTTTCAAAATTCTTCGGAGAGGCGCATTACAGCAAACTTCTATGTGATTCGTTTTAGTCTTTTGATGATAAGCTAAAAATAAAAATAAACTTGACACAGTACGTTTTTCTACGAGTGATTTGAAATCCCGTAACACCTATAGTGTTAACTGCACTCTTTAAAAATTAATACACTTCAATCAATTTGCATCCCCCAAAAGATCACATTATGAACGTAACTAAAAAGAATGATATGGTAATAATAATTGGCCTTAAAAATATAAATTCCTTGCAAAGAATACAGAATTAAGTTTAAAAAGAATGGCAAAAAAATCACCCAAAAGGAAGAATAACTTTGATTAAATATGACAATAATCATATCCTAAATAGGATTCCAACTATATAAAATAAATATAAAATATTAGTAAAGAAAGATTATCTTCCAACAAAAAAGCATACACTTCTCTCAATATAAATTATCATTCTATTAAAATAAAATAAAACTAAAAAAGATAATCC
>JAAAKO020055158.1:0-10723 GCA_010015015.2 Bolitophila cinerea | reverse complement strand
TCCGGCTGGGAATTTCATCAACATGTTGATTGTTTGACTGTTGTCAATGTCATTTTATTTATTTTTATTATTATTTTTAATTATATATTAATGCATTTAAAATAGAACTCATCCTCTTTCCTCTCCTCTATCAATGTGTATTTCTTGTAATTCTGTGTATGTATTTTAGTATGGTCAATGGCAAGGATACCACAACGTCATCGACTGAACACCGCTGTGGAATCTGCCAAGCAATCCTCGATGATATCCTTCCAATAGATTTAAACAAATACAATGCAAAGCCTAAAGACACTATACAGAATACCTGTTCCCAAGAGATCGATGCAAATCCCGATGCACAGAATGTCTGTAAATTATGCTTTCGATTATTTGCAAATATTGATACTCTTAGGAAGCACGAATCCACCCACTTCGAAGTGCACGAAGACGCTGAAAATGAGTTTGCCTGTTTAAAGTGTATGGAGAATTTGAATGACTGCTTGACCGAGCGTCCACAAATACATGGACTTGAAAAACAAATCCAGTGCAATTACTGTCCAAAAACATTCCTATCGGAGATGTGGTATCAGGAACACAGTCGAGATCATCTCGATCGTATCGTGCATCGGTGTAAACCATGCAAGCAATCGTTTATAGGTGAAAGCAGGTACGATAAACTATAAAAATATCTCATCATTTTCGTTAATCTATCTTTTTTAGGTTTATTAAACACATAAAAAAGCATAAAAACAGTCCACAAGACAAACCAAATAAAAATACTGAATTAAATGTGGAACATAAACATCAAAAAGACGACAAAACAGAAACGACCAGTATTAAATGTGTGTTGTGTATGGTTCAACTGCAGGACATCACTGAAATTCGTAATGCTTTAGACGATAATTTTGAAATAAATCAAACTCATGGGGATCTTCTAAACAACCCTTGTCAAATATGCTTTAAAAAATTCATTTCTCAGGAGAAAATGCATAACCACCTGCAAAGCCATTTCGATTGCAATGGCAAAGTGTGCGGATTTGCATGTACACAGTGTACAATAGAATTAAAGAAACCATCCGTTTCCTGTGATACGAGCATCGTGAATCAATCATTGCTTATATGCAGCATATGTTCAAGAGGTTTCAAACAGAAATCGGAACTGATGAGACATCGAAGAGATCACTTCGATCGCGTTGTGTTTCAGTGTAAAAAATGTCTATCCTTTTGCGTGGGTCGCTCTGAATACAGAGCTCACAATAATACTATTTGTAAGAAATCAAAACGTACACATAACGTAAGGCCCTTCAAGTGTGCTCGTTCTAATGAAACTTTGCAAAATGAAACGAAAAACGATCAACATATGCTAGAATGCCAGGAAATAGTTTCTTTCTTGAAATGTTCAAAATGTCTGATTACATTTCCACACCAGGTGTCCTATACTGAGCACATAAACGAATGCCATGACCAAGACAATAATGGCAGACAGTACAAGTGTTCAGTGTGTGACATTAGTTTCGCCAGTAATTGTCGCTCTGAGTGGAGAATACATACGAAGAATCATTTTCGTATTTTAAGACCATTGTTTCTGTGTCACGTATGCGATGATCAGTTTTACAATGGCGATCTTTTGAGACAACACCTTCAATCGCATTTTAAGGACCAGTGCGCACAGACCACAAAAGACTCTTGTGATCAGAGCGTAAACAATGTTATCGACTTTAAATCAGTCGTAAACAGTGAATCGATTAAAGTAAACCAACTTTCAGAATTATTTACGGAAAATCTGCTTAATTTAGAACCCACTATAAACGATGAACTCGATAACCAGGAAAATAAAAATTCCTATAATTTAGATAACCAGTCCTCCAGCGAAAATGAGCCTGAAGCACATATAGACGACGAATTGGACGAGGTAATGCACCCAACGAACGTTAACAAATCTCCAGATCTATTGTGCGCAATTTGTACAAAGGTTGTAGATGACGTCTTCCGAACGGATGAGGAAATTACGAATGACTTGATCAAGAACAAATCGTGCAATTGCATTGTGTGCTATCGGTATTTCTCATCTCTTTCACAAGTTCGACGGCACGAGCGCACGCATTTTAGCGGTGGCGAAAAGAAGACCTGGATCGCTTGTCGCCAATGTGCCAACAACAATGCAACATTCTACGTGCCTTTCGACCAAGACGAAACCTTGAAGATATCCAGCCCAACGGTCACAAAGTCCATTGACAATTTTAACTGCTCCCTATGTCCAAAGAAGTATAAATTACAAAATTATTTCCGATTACATATGCGTGATCACATGGATAGGTCTGCTCACTTTTGTGGTATTTGTTCAAAAGCAATTGTCGGCCAGCGTCGCTATCGTTCGCACCTGTATCACCATCGAAATCCTCCGAAGCACAACGAAGTGTTTGAGTGCGCATATTGTGGTAAGAAATTCAACCGTAAGACTATGCTAACGACACACGTACGAACGCACGTTACCGAGAATCGCTACAAATGTCCACAGTGCCCGGTGGTGCTGAAGACACGAGACTATCTGCGACAGCACATTCAGATGCATTCGGGCAAAAAAGACTACACCTGTGACTATTGTGGCAAAGCGTTCTTTCGGAGTTCAGCGTTGACACGTCACCTGCGATCACACACCAAGGAAAAACCGTTTCAGTGCAGCGTGTGCGCAAAGGCATTTCCGTACGCTGAGGGTCTTGCTGTGCACACGCGTATACACACTGGGGAGCGTCCGTTTCAGTGTGATAAGTGCGAGAAAAATTATAAGGACTTCTCGGATTTGCGCCGACACAAACGCGTTCACGGTGGCATCGAGAAGAAGTTCCAGTGTGACTTGTGCGACATGAAGTTCTACGAGAATAAGTTTTTGCGAACGCATCGAGCGTCTGTGCATCGATCGGCACCGTTTTAGAGAATAGTTCTATGTTACAGACGAAATATAATATAATTTTTTATTATAAATATAATTATGACAAATTAAAGTATTTTTTTTATATTTCTTCTTTGTCTTGACTTACAACCCAGTATGGTTGTGTGCTTTGCCTAGCAACTTTCTTAAACCGGAAATAATTTTCATATTGTAAACGCTCTCCAAGCTCACTATATAGATAAGCCGAATCGGATTTGGATTTTTTCTTATTCACCACCAATAAAGCGGACCGCAATATAATTCTGCAAATATCCGTTTCAATGTCTCGACACTTCTTTCAGGTTGCAGCCAAGTCGATGTCATAGATTAGGTATGGTAAGTGGTGACGGTAAACTATCTTCCCCTTTTTCTGTCTTACTTGGGTAATGGGTTATATAATGTTTTAAGCGATCTTTAATTTTGCTGCATTAGGGTGGAACCTTAGAGAGGTGGGAGCTAAGATAATGCCTAAGAATACTCGAAAAATACATCTGAGCTGAGGTCGTTGAACATAAAAGAAATGTTGTGGTAATTCTCGACAAGGCCGTCCATTGGAAGTTCAACACTCACCCCCCTCCCTTCCCCTAAAAGATTTCTTTTTAACTAGCATTTTTAATACCTTTTTAGAAAAGTCTATTATGGTGTAATATTAGTATTATTTAAAAAATATTTTATTGTGCTAGTTTTTAGTAAAAATTAACCAGGATTTTCAAAATATTTCGCCTAGCGGTGGCAATTAGAATTTTGCAAAATACTCGGAAAGAATTTTTATTTCGATTTCGACATCCAACAACACTTTTTCTTTATTCTTTTTTACTGTGTATACCAAATTCAACAATAAAATGGAAGTTATAAATAATATAAAGATAATTATAAATTATTCTGTCGGTATTACAGGAAACCAAAACCAAAACCTCCCCCGAGACAAAATCCAGGCTACGGCCTTGATCCTCGAGACCTTACAAAGATATACCATTCGTGACGATCGGAAATTAAGCAGCATACTTCACTTGTATTGGATTTACAGTCTGTTTTTTTTTTAAATTATTTATTTTAAAAATATAAGTGGCAAATCTTTACTTTAGTACCACCTCCCAGATTTTTTTTAGGGGATGTTGGGATGTTTCCTTGATCCCAAAACGTTTTTTTTTCCTGGAAAAATCCTTTTAACAATTTAAGGGGGTTTTTAGGGTAAAATCGACCCTTTTTTAATGATTTTTGGTGGAGGGTGCATTAGAAGATTTTTGAAGTACAGCATATTTTAAAAAAATGTTTCACCCTTTTTACAAGCTATTAAACTTAGTTGTACTCCTTCACGTTCACTAAAAACTTTAATTTAATTTTGTTAAATTTTTTTTTTACAATTACAACCCTATGGCGGATTCTGAAAAGTAGAATAGTACTCTATGACGAAAACCCTTTTTAAATTATCAGATAAAAGAAAATCTTTTTAATACATATTTATGTTGCAATACTCTGCATTTAAAAGGTTGCTCTACCCTGGATTTATTCAATATTTTTACTGTAAATTAATAGTAATATTTACAGAATAAATTTTACAAAATTTAAATCTAATTTTGTAGGGAACGTAAAGGAGTACAACTAAGTTGAATAGCTTGAAAAGGTTAAAGGTAAAAACATTTTCTATAATATGTCGTTCTTTAAAAATCTCCCCCTCAACTGCACCCGCCACAAAAAATCATTCAAAAAGGGACGATTTTACCCTTAAAAATACCTTAAACCGTTAAGGGGATTTTTCCAGGCGAAAAAAACGTTTCTGGATCTGGGAAACATCCCCTAAATCCCCTAATTTTTTTAATTGGGAGGGGACGCTTAAGTAAACTAGCCAAAATAGTTTTTTAATACAGAAAAGGACAATAAAATTGTGTTTTTCAAAATTATAATCCTGATATCGATTGTCGTTGTATGAAGTCCGGAAGTGAGGTTTTATTTATTTGTTTATTGTTATTTTAATACATAGATAATAGATTGAAAAAATACCCATAACACAATATTAAATTTCGGCTAAAATGACTTGTGACTTTGGTTTAGAAAAAATATACTGAAAGAAGTAACAGAACGATTTTCTTTAAAATTTTGCAATTCTATAGAAATTAAAAGAAACTTTAGAAAAAAAATAAAAAATGTTAAATAATTTTTTTAAATGGTCGTTAAAATAAAAAAATAATTTAAATGTCATATGAAACATCCTGCAAAGAAATTAAGAGTTTTTAATGTTTGGCTGCAATTTTTTTTCAAAATATAAACTACGCATGAATATTTAACTGATATTTTTTAAATGGCCGTTAAAAATTAACATGAACTTTAGAAAAAGTTTTTTCAAATTTAAAAATGTATTTTTTTAAAACATTTTTCTGTTTGGCTGCATTATTTTTTCAAAAATTAAATGTAACATATGTAACTTAAAAATATATTTTATAAATTTAACTTAAAAATATGTTTTATAAATGTAATTTCTCCACACCTATACGTTATTCTGTTTCGCTCTTTTGTTATTTCATCATGGTGTGGTCCATTATCGCCACCGTGTATTTTGTTTTTGTGTTTTTGTTTTTCAAAATTTAGACCTTACGTCAGGAAATTGAGACTTATTCTCACGAAAAATCCTGAGAATAATGCACAGACCGACTGTGACTTATTATCAAGATATATATACGCCAGGAAAAATCGTCAGAGTAATGCAGAGTCTGACTGTGACTCAGACCTAACGTCACGAAAAATGTTGACAATAAGTCACAGTCCGTCTGTGCATTACTCTCACGATTTTTAGTGGGGTTAAATCTCTTGAGAATAAGTCACAGTCGGTGCATTATCGTCAGGTTTATTTTCTAAAGAGGGTGGTGTTTAAAATAAAAGAATGTTTTGTATTTTATTAAAAATAAAAAAGCGCGCGGCACCGCGTCTTGAGAATTGTATTTATGATGGAATTCATTGCTTATTTTTTACTTGTTTTTAGATTAGCAAAATCTATTTTTATTTTATTTTTTTGTGATATGGAACATTTTTAGCAAGATAATTCCGCAGTTACTGTTCTCCAGCGCGTTAATTTCTCATACAAATCTGGACGATAATACACAGGCCGATTGTGACTTATTATCAACATTTTTCGTGGCGTTAAGTATCTTGAGAAAAAGTCACAGCCATCAGCCTGTGCATTACTTTCACAATTTTTCCTGGCGTTAATTCACTTGAGAATAAGTCACAGTCTGTCTGTGCATAACTCTCACGATCTTTTGTGGCGTTTAGTTTCTTGAGAATAAGTCAAAAGCCAGTTGTGACTTATCGCCCCATTTTTTTGTGGCGTTAAGTCTCTTGAGAATAAAGCACAGCGCCTTTATCATTCTTTCCTTCCGCTAACTTCATTGAATGTTTTTATTTGTTTACTGCATACACAAATAAATCACCATTCTCTATTATTCTTAATTATGTATAATATATATTTATACATTTTTGAATCGTACAAAACAAATAATATTGCCATTTTAAAAATACAATAATTGTACGTAATATAATATAAAGGTACTAATATACTATAAATTATATTAAAAATATAACAGTATATATGTACCGTGTGTATTATTTATAAAAATTTTCATAATAAAAAGCTATACAAATCCAGATGACAGACACATAGGCTGATAAAACAATTGATAATGACGTCAGTAAATTGGTGATATAAAACTGGTTGCGCACGCAAGAAAAGATTATTCAATATTTGAGGTTAAGAGGGCTTAGAGGGCGAGTGAACTTCGTTTTTTTTAGACATGATCAGAAATAAATACTTTAGACTTGAGAGTATTTATAGTATTTTTTTGTCAAACAAAAGATTAATTATTTCTGTATTTTATTATTACAAATATTTATTATTTCTTTTCTTGCAGGTGCAACGTGCAAGTAGAGATATGCATTTACCGACTTTTTTCGATCTCGAGAAATCAGAAATTATTTATTAAATTCGCGAGAATTCTCTCATAAACGAGAATAAAATGAATTAATTTAAGACATATAATCTAATAAAATATAAACAAAAATATATTATAAATATATATTAAAAGCTCTCGACTCTGTTATAACGAGTTTTTTTATTGATGCAATGAAAAACTGGCGCGGGCTTAAATAGGCAGGTCCATTGTATTTTGACTCGATTTCTAGAGCTATGAGGAGACGCAGAGTGTGACCGAATCGAAATTACACTATAAAGGTTTTTGTATATGGTCGATCTAGTTACTTAATCCTGATCTCCATCAAAAGATACACCTACTTTAGTCATTCGGTATTATTTATAAACAAAAAACTATATATTATAACTATATTATATTATATACACTTAATATTTCAGATAAGAGATAAAGAGAAAGAGAAATTGATTGGTTTTGAAAATCTTTATTTACATAATAAAATATACATAATTTTTGGCCCAGGTTAGTGGAGAAGATTGGCCAGTAAACTGGCTGAGTTGATTTCGAAGGAAACGGATGACAAATGCTTTGATCGCAGCTACCAAGATTGGTGACAGATCAAATTTTCTACTATTATATCTGATATTAAAGAGCTAGTAAAAGATGGCACTTCTATTGTGGTGGTTCTTCTTGGGATATTTGAAAAAACCGGGTTGGGGTTTAGACTGGCTTTGCAAAGTTGGTGGCCTCTTCCTGCGGGGGTTATACATGGAGATTTCAATGCTCATGTTATTTAATGAGGAGGGCTCGCGGATGACAGTAGGGCCAGAGTTATCCTCGAAGCAATCGATGACCATGATCTAGCGACACTCAACACTGGATGGATCACGAGAGTAGCATTTTCCCCCTTTCAAGGCAGTGCCATAGACCTGTCACTGTGCTCGTCCAGCCTAGCTTTTAATTTCATATGGGCAGTTCGCTCGCATACCTCGAGAAGTTACCACATACCAATCGTATTAAAGTACGAAAAAAGTCCAGCGATCGAAACTCTACGACCCACAGCCTACAATCTGACAAAAATTATTATTTGGGAAGAGTTCAAAAATAAGCTCAGCAATGTAATGATAATAACTACGAGATCTCTGAAAAATACAAAAACTTCTCAAGAATAATCCTACATTTTGCAAGATCATCCCAATCGAGAAACCCCTCATCGAACGTAGCGAGGATATCACAGACATCTCTGAAGGACTGGTGGAATGATGAGTGTACGGACAAATACCGGGCTAAATCAGAGGCATTTAGAGAATTCCGCAGACGGGCAAGTCGGGAGTCGTACATTAAGTACGTTAGACTTCAGGCTAAAGTTCAAAATGTTAGTGAAGATGCTTAAACTAGTAGGCTGGAGGGCATGCTGGTCCTTAGTTACGGACACGACTATGTCAGTATTTTGGAACATGGGGCGCAAGTACCGCGGCTTAGGAGGAAAAAAACAGTCTGGTATTAACAGAAAAATGTCTGCCAGAGTTTGGCTAGACATGTCAGCGGACGAATCTTTCCAATATGACCAGGACACAATTTGCGACGAATTCTCGCTAGCAGAACTTGAGCTCGCACTTCGAAGCTGTTAAAACTCGTCGCCAGGGCTAGACAACATCTCCTTCGACCTCATTCGAAACTTGCCAGAATGCGCAAAACTTCACATGCTGTTTTTTTTCAATGAAAGCTAAACCGTCTTGAAATGTCCAGATGACTGGTTTGACTGCAAAGTGATTGCAATCCCAAAGTCAGGAAAAGTCCAAAATCTTGCGTCTTCGTATAGGCCTATATGCCTACTGTCGTGCTTACGGAAAACGTTTGAAATAATGATGCATCTACGCCTGGACTTCTGGTCTGAACAATTAAGTAAAATATCTAAAACCCAATTCGGGTTTCGAAAAGGACGCGGTACTCAGGACTGTCTCGCTATTCTGACAGCGGATCTGCAATCAACATTCAGTACGAAAAATATTCTCGCGGCTTACGATAATGTGGACATCGGACTTCTCTGCAAACACATGCTAGATAAATCTACCACGGAAGCGTATGATTAAGGTTCTGTTTGTAAAACGTAAGATAAACTTTTTCTCAAAAGAAACACGTTCAGGATTCCGCTCATCTACACCAGCTCAATTGAGGAAATATTTCCACGAAATGTGAAATTACTTCAATATGCGGACGATGAGATCAGGCCAACTTTTGATACATAGATCGTTACAAGACATCATCAACAGTCTACAAACGTGGTACGAAAGAGGCGGGCTCAGCATATCACCAGAGAAAACTGAAATGGTGGAGTTCACAAGAAAATATAAGGTACCAGTATTCTCAATGTGGCTCGGTTCAACGCAAATCAAGCAATCTGCCAATTTTAGATATTTAGGAGTCACCCTCGATGCGAAATTATCAGGACAACAACACATAACCGAGATCAGCTCCAACCAAATCAATTTTATGAGATCTATTTGCCAAACTTGGTGGGGAACACATCTCTTCTGCTTGCTTATAATCTAGTAGAGTATAATGGGGTGAAAGAGCTATTTCGTCTTTTCTCGCTTATGGTGATTGATATAAATATATGATCGTCGTTAAAATTTCGTCAAACCATCACAATCTGAATCATTCCGGATTTACCGTAAAATCAACCATCAGAAAAGTTTCAATTTTGTGCATAGGGGTCGTTAAAATTTGTTAAGGTTTGAATTCTTCAAAAAAATTTTTTTTTGCCTTTACTATTATTTTTTTATGACTTCAGCAAACCAAAAATTGGCTCTTTCGGGTCGAGATGAATGGCTGTAGCTTCGAATCTAAAAGAGATACAAATTTGAATTCTTCGATAAAGATTAGCCAAAAGATAAGTATATATTTCCATTAACAACGCAACTTCCTATCTCTTATAGATTTTGAGATAGAGCTCAAAATGTGCAAAAGTGGCTCTTTTGCCCCATTCTACTACCTTCAGGGGTCTAAAAACGACTCGCATGCTGAGGTTGCAGCGTATCGAATGGTGTGCTCTTCGTATTTGTTCCGGTCTGGTGAGACATACACACACGGGTTCGCTTGAGGTTCTGTGCGGAGTAAGTTCAGTCAATTCCGGGCCCTGAACCTACCCTAAGTAACAATCTTCGTACTCTGTAATGCAAGAACCCCCACAACCCACGCATTGAACTAGTTCGTCCGATTCTGGAGCTTGACATACCCGAAGTTCATGTTCTCCCATGTTACGATACCGTCTACCTAAATCACCTCTTCTCCCCAAAATTCAGTGGCGCACGAGAGAGTATCTTAAGGACAGGCGAAAGACGAATATCCCTCCATTGCTGCTAGTATTTTTGCAGACTGTCAGACTTACCATCCAGGGGTAGTTAGGTAGGCTCTGCTTCTCAGTTTTTCCTAAGGTGAAAACGCAACCATAGTTTTCGAGATATGTATATCAGCTAAGCCGCAACCAACTTCGAGACCATATACACCAAGTCATCATTATAAAATGCCCTCTATGCGACTGAGGTGCGTACGAAACGGTAGATCACGTCATTTAACAGTGTCCAATTCGATTTGAAGGACGCCTAGACATGCTGCGGAAGCTTGAGAGTGCAGACTATAGAACGCCATACTAAAGTGGCAGACGTCAGCGACTGACATGCCAAAACTTTGGGCCGTGTCAATCATTTTTATAGTGTCATACGTCTATCACTCCTTCTTAAAGTGGCAGACGTCTGCCACTTTGTGAGTACACAAGCTGACACAACCGTCACTTTTTGACTGGCACACTGTTAGGTGCCAGTTGCGTGGCAGACGTCTGACACTGTAAAAAATTTAGTGCGTACACGGACTGACACCTGTATTATAATCTGCC
>JAAAKO020055147.1:0-10726 GCA_010015015.2 Bolitophila cinerea | reverse complement strand
TGCGATACCGAAAATAAATCGCGCGTGTTAGCGTTAGGATGGATTGCGGGTGAACGGAGTTTATGAGATTGCATTTTTTATTAAATCTTTATTCTTAATCTTTATAAATTTATTATGCTATTTTTTGGGGAGCATTATTTTAATATAGTGTAAACAGTTTTCTGTGTATATGGATTTAAATAATAAAAAAAAATTAAAAAAATACAAATTAAAAAAAAAAAACTTTTTTTTTCAGTGTTGATTTTTAAATACACTTAGTTTTTGATCTCCATGTATAGACAACTTTTCATAAATTTATTAAGTTTTTTTTTGGAAAAAAACATTATTTTTGTATAGTGTCAACAGTTTTTAAGTTATATTGACTAAATTAAAATAAAAAATAAAAAAAAAATAAAAAAAAAATAATAAAAAAAAACAAAAAATATTTTTCAGTGTAGATTTTGAAATACACTTTGTTTTTAAAAACTATGTATAGACAACTTTTCATAAATTTATTAAGCTATTTTTTTGAGGAACATTATTTTAATGTAGTCTAAACAGTTTTTAAGTTATATTGATTTAAATAATAATAAAATATATAAATTTTTTTTTTTAAATTAAAATTTTTTTTTTTTAAAGAAACAAATAAATATTTTTCAGTGTAGATTTTTAAATACACTTTCTTTTTAAAAACCATGTATGGACATATTTTTTTAAACAATTTTTCCTACAATTCCTACAAACATATTTTTAAGGTGTACCCATCAGGTGACAAGTTATCTCAGTTTAAGTGTAAATTTTTGAAGAAAAAAAGCAAATTATTAAAACTTTACTTCCAATGCGTCTCACGATCGACATTCTCAAAAAAAATTACGCCAATATTTTTAATTTTATTCTGCCGATCTTTTCCATTCCCAGGCCAAATCATTTTTTCAGTTTTTAAAAATCAATCCATACTAGTGAGCGTTTACGATAATTGGACACAGACACACACCCACACAGATTCGCATTTTAACGGTATATAATAAATGTTTATCAAAACATATACATATTACATAGGTATACATAACTTTTCAGAGTATTAGAAATATATTTAGTCTGTGCAAATAGGCTTAGTGAACCTATGAAAACGTAATTTGCAATTAGGGTTTTTCTTTTATGGAATTAGGTTTACGTGTACTTTGTGTTTTGGGCTGGGGAATGGAGAATGGAGAATGGAGAATGGAGAATGGAGAATGGAGAATGGAGAATGGAGAATGGAGAATGGAGAATGGAGAATGAAGAATTTAGAATGAAGAATGGAGCATTTAGAATGGAGCATTTAGAATGGAGAATTTAAAATGGGGAATGGATAAGGGTAAATGGAGAATAGAGAATGGTGAATGGAGAATAAATACTGGAGAATTTAGATTAGAGAATTTAGATTGATCCTGTCCGGTCACACGCAGGGCCCATTGTACTTCCTCTAGTTTGTAGTTCACTCCGTTGGCTGAGCTTCCGTGAACCAATTTAATCTCTCGTCGAAGTTTGCGACGTTCTTGAGTTTGGATTCCTTTATTGGTGATTGAAATAAAAGGTGATCCCAGACATACTCGATCCTAAAGTGTAACATAAAAAATGTGCCTCTTTCTGAAAATAGACTTCCGTTCAGTCATACGTCATACCCCTCGGTCTGGAATTTATATCGTAAACTTTTTTTCGAAAGAATAAATCGGTTTAATGTGATCGTTCTTCAGAATCAGAGAGATGGCTCTAAGAATATTGATTTTGATTGGTTTCTTATAAACCGCCCTCTACAATAGATTGTGCTTGTTGCATAACGTTATTTATAGTACTTTTATCCTTGTCTGTTTTAAGGATCGAAATATCATCAGCAAAGCCGATTGTAAAGTAGCCTAGGCTGTTTAATTTATGAAATAAAACATCAATTACTAGGCTCCACATGAGGGGTGAATGTAACCCACCCTGTGGACAGCCTAGAACAACTTTAGCTTGTCAACTGATCCCCCTTTCGAGACACAGCAAATTGTGCGATTTTGAAGCATCCGATTAACCAGCATGTCGTCGATTCCAAAACCAATAGGCCAGGCCTCATTTAGTGATCGAAACTTCATTTTATTAAAAGCACCTTCTATGTATAGGAAGACTGAAAGCGTCTGTGGTTTAAAGTGAAAAGACTTCTCAATGCGAGAGACTGGCATTATAAATTGATCCCAAAAATACTGGGTCAAGTTTCTGTAGCATAATTGGATAGATGCCGTCCGGGCGTGGAGCTTTGTACGGCCTAAAGGAGGATAAGGCCCATTTGATTATATCTATCGGTACAAGGCTAAGCTCCGGTTTGGATTAAACTCCGCGGGGGTATAGTATTCTGTTCAGTCTGATCGTTAAAAGCACAGACTGGAAAATGAAAACTCATCAGATGCATCACAGTTGCGGTATGGTTATCATCCAGCAACATTGTGCCAATTTGGCCCTCTTTTTCGCTGGAGAATGCTTGCGATTCTAGAGCTAGCTGACAGAATCTATATTTCACCACAAATGTTCTTCGATGAGTTTCTTTGAGCTGTTCTAAGCACTTCTTTTATATAGTCTTTTTGCGCACAGCATTTCATTTCATAGAAACGTTCCGGTCGCAATTTAACATTATTTAATGGTACTTCATCTGTTAAGACCCGGGATATTAGCATTGAAAATCATGGCTATTGTTGCACCACATCCAAAGTGCACATCGCTAAGCTTTAACTCAGATTTTTCATCGCCGCTCTGCAGTGTTTCAGCCTCTGCTGCAGAATCTGGATGTGACTATACATAAACCGCCATCCCTTCGTTGGTAGCCGGTCTGGATTTTAACATGACGAGAGTGGCTGACACCTTAGTCGCCTGATAGTAGAGTTTCTTCATTTTCAAGAAGCCACCTTTTTATCCTATTTTCTTTTAAGGATCCACTTTGTGGCCAAGACACCAGGGTCCATGTTTTCCAACCTCAGCTGGACCCTGTCATCTGTGACGTCTTGTTGTCGAGGTATGCGTACAATGACTGATTTAGATACCGGAACTTCATGCATTCCAATGGCAGACAGTTTTGCAATTGGTATCTCAAACTTTGAATCGGCTTCCACAAGCCATAGCTTGGACTGAGTGTCCACTGCCGTGACGTTGTGGACGCTATTTGTGTGAGACGAGCTGTGGAACATTGGGATAAAACCAGAGTCACTATCGATGGCCATATCTATAGCTTCAATGATGAGCTTCAGAATTATAGCTCCGATTGCAAGTGGCTCGTTCTCTCTTCCGGGTCCTCCATGTTTACAATGGCGACTATACACTCTCCTTCCACCACTTCTGCTAAGCTCCGAGAAGGACCGGTTTTATTGAAGGAGTTAGTCCATGGTATATTATCACCGACCAGACTCTCCCTTTAGGTTAAGTTAGGTTAGGTTGGCGGTGCAGGAGATTCACCGATCATAGGCCAAGTGAGATCCATAGCAAACCAACTAGTTATATGGTAGCAAAAGTCCAGTCAGGTGTATTCCAGTATGCTTCGGGTTGCTTCCTGTCTTAGAGCTTTTATGAGGTTCCTAATTCCGGATATTGAGAGGTCCGCTATTATTTGACCCCCTTGCCTGATTAACTTTACCAACTTCAGTATCTGTACCTGTGCTCGGCAGAATCTTACGATCTAGAAGGCGCTGGGTGGATGGATCGTGACAGCCGCTATTCGGGTTGTTGTTCATCTCAATGGATCTACCCAGTTCTAACCTCGTTTTTTCTTAGCCAGACGCTGCGCCTTAGTTTGTATGCAATTACGAATACGGCGTTTTTGTAACTCGAATTCCAAATTAATGCGAGCCTGTACAGAACGTTCGTCTTCTCATTACCCTGCTCTTCTTACCGACGTAATGCAAGGGTACTTAGAGCTGCCAGCTACACTCTTCTTAGCCTGCTCTTTCCCACCAGCACCAGACACAACTGTTTCCTGTACTACTTGCTTCTATATTACCTTTTCCAGCTCTTTCCCCTCGACATTCAATTCCACCGTATCTTGAGATAGGCCAAATGGGGTTAGTTGTATCAAAAAATGGTTATTTAGTCAAACAAAAGTTGTAAAAAGTTCTAAAGAGTGTTGCTAAAAAAATAGTGAACAAAACATTAAAGAGATACCTTGATTTTTCAAACTCTGCGTAATTAAATTCGGTATTCGGAATAAATGGTGTCTGCATTTTTTTAGAAACCATATAAATCAGTAATTTTAGCCAAGCTACTTGTGGAATTATTCTTGTTTTCTTTTAAAAGAGCACAATTGGTGTCTGCAAATTTCCTAAATCCTTTTAATAAATATTTTTTTATCAAAAGCGACTTGTAGAACTGACAATTTTGTTTTTTTTTTCAAATAGCTCAATTGGTGTATGCAGTTTTTTAAATCCTTTAATTTTAGCATATGCGACTTGTAAAACTTGAAATGTTTTTTTTGAAAATAGCTCAATTGGTGTCTGAAATTTTTCGAAATCCATAAAAAACAATAATTTTAGCAAAAGCGACTTTTAGAGCTTTTAATGAATTTTTATCAAAATTACGCAATTGGTGTCTGCAATTTTTTGAAATCCTTTAAATCAATATTTTTAACAAAATCGACTTGTAGAACTTTTAATGATTTTATCAAAATTACACAATTGGTGTCTGAAAATTTTCAAAAACCTTTAATTCAATAATTTTAGTAAAAGCGACTTGGAGAAATCGAAATGTTTTTTTTACGAAAATAGTTCAATTGGTGTCTGCAATTTTTCGAAATCCTTTTACTCAATAATTTTAGAAAAAGCGACTTGTAGAACTTTCAATTATTTTTTTATCAAAATTACACAATTGGTGCCTGAAATTTTTCTAAAACCTTTAAATTCATTATTTAGAAAATGCGACTTGTAAAACTTTTAATGTTTATTTGAAAATAGCTCAATTGGTGTCTGCAATTTTTCGAAAACCTTAAAATCATTAACTTTAGCATACGTGAATTGAGAAATTACAATGCATTTTATCACTTGGTGTCCGCGAGCCTTTGGAAATCATATAAAATGTTTAAATGCGGCAGTTTCAAAGCTTTCAAAGATACATTTATCATTTCTTTGTTATTGTTAAAACAAACATTTGATGAATTGAAGAAAATTTGTGTTTGCCAGCAAAATGGAATAGTTTCACTTAAAATTCAGTCAAAAATATACGAAATAAAAAGTACAAATGGATAGCAACATTAAAGTAATCTATTTTTTTATTCAAGTTGATCTCTTTACCGTCTAGACGTGATCGTATCGTCTGGTATTTATGTTTGTTTCTTCAAAAAGCGTTTTAATTTTTTTCTGATCGCTGGGATTTTTTCAATAAATAATAAACTTCGTATCAGATGAACTCAGTATAAAAGTATCAATCGCGAAACTAAAAAAACCTCCAAAATAACCTGAACTCACCAAATCTCAAATCCGTCGTCCAGGGGTGACCCAGTCGCATCAATACATTATCATTACCTAATGCCCAAAAACTATCACATATAAATTAAATGTATTTATCCGGCAAAATATCGCCAAGTCCAAACGGAATAATCATAAATTTGAATTGTATTTAAACAAAGTCACCAGAAAAAAACACTCAACATTCAAAATTGCATGCTTAAGCCATAAATATCATCTCTGAATGGCTTGGGATGCGTGGCATGAATGAATCGTGCGAATGAATTGTGCCTAATTCCAAACTCGTTTTTCTAAATGCCCCCGGCCCCCCTGTCCCATGTCCATCGCGTGTATTAAAAACCGTAATCTTACGATCGCAAATATACACATTAAAATAATCGTAAAAACCAAAAGTTCATTCAGAAATCTTGCAATTCGATCTCTTGCTGGCCAGAGAGGCCAGGCCTGGCTGTGTGCGGTCTCAAATTACCAAAAATCCGATATTCGCATATAAATAATACATGCATCTTGAGCACGCGCGCGCGCTCCCCTTTTCGCGAAAGACGATCGATGCGCGTGTGCGCGCTGGCGTACGTGACCAGATCGTATCGTCTAAAAAGCCAAAAATATAATTTGCATATATCGTATTCTCTAATCGGGATAAAGAAATCTCTGTGTCTACTATATTTAAAATGCGCTCGAGCATGAATGCTTTGAGAAAAGTGTCGCAGCTCGAATTCGAGCAGAGATCGCCTGAAAGTCGCGATCGCGATCACGCTGCGCCATTCTGCGATCGATACCCATTGACACTCTTATTATTTGATAATTTATTTGTATTCGAAGCAAATGAAACCGGCGGGCGGCACAATAAAATTCCCAGGCATCTTGCGCCGATCGAAGCTTTTGTCTGTGGTCACGTAGACACACGCGATCGCCACCGGAATTTGCATAAAAATGAGTCTGAATTCATAAATGCTCGTGCTCGAGCCGCTGCGCCGAATTAAGATTGTATAATATTTAATATATATAGTTTATTGTATATTAAAAAAATGGGTACACAATGCAAATGATCCACGCGACCAAGTGGGCAGAATTATTATTATTAAATGACAATCAATATAAAAGAGATATAATAATATACAAACATGCATACATTGTATAAATATAGTCGGTGTTATATGCGATTTTCGATTATGCCAATTCGAAATCTTAAGATTATACAACAGACACACAACGGGTTCCCGCAGCACGCTCTAAAGCCGAAATTATGTATATATATATAGTATATACACACACGCTTCTCGCAACTGATCATGATCATGATCCTCAAATTTGCATATACACGTTATTTGCGAGTGTCAGTGTGTGAATATATCTGTATATATATATATATAATGCACGAGTGACCGGCGAAATTTTAAGTGAATACAAAAAAACTTCCAAATAAATAACGTCTATTGTATAAGTGTGTGTGTGAGAGAGACAATCTTCACTTAGACGCTATACTAACTATAGTATATCTACCTGTATTAAGTCAGGTTGTTTATTACCTTTAGAGCACATTTAAAAAAGATAGACAAGCCAAACAAAATATATAGATTAATATTCAGTGAGCTTTCGCACGATCGAGCTTGGGTAACTGTGTGGCGGACCCAATGCGCCCGATGATCTCGCTTCTCTCACTTTGAATCCGTGAATCCTAATAAGATCGAGCGATGTTTCTTTTTTATATACATATATAAATATATATATATATTGTTATTTATTGCAACCGATAAATGTTCGCACTCTAATAGCGCCTCCCGATTTACATACAAATGACTTTCGGATTTGGAAGTGGACGTTTTTTTTTTTGGTGTTCGCTGGTTTTTAGCGTTTTGTTGCGCAAGGACAAGATCACGGACGCGAAACACAAAACATATGCTGTGTCACACTCACGAAGAGTACCAGTTTGGAGTTGCAATTTAAATAAGACATATTGTTGGTTAGATTTAATTTTTTTCCCGTCGATGTTTTAAGTTGCTTAGTTACTATCCTTTCAAGAGGATAATTGATGCTCTTAAACTTCTTTCAGAGCACAATTGGTGTCCGCTCTTTTAAAATATTTTTTTTCTATGAAAAACAGTCAAATCGAGGGCCCTTGATTTTTTCTATCAAAAAACAGTCAAATCGAGGGCCCTCGATTTTTTCTATGAAAACAGTCGATTGAAGGGCCCTTGTTTTTTTTCTATCGAAAAACAGTCGAATCGAGGGCCCTCGATTTTTTTCTATCGAAAAACAGTCGAATCGAGGGCCCTCGATTTTTTTCTATGAAAAACAGTCAAATCGATTGCCCTCGATTTTTTTCTTTCGAAAAACAGTCGAATCGAGGGCCTTCGATTTTTTTCTATCGAAAAACAGTCGAATCGAGGGCCCTCGATTTTTTTCTATCGAAAAACAGTCGCATCGAGGGCCATTTTCTCCATTTCTCCATTTTGTCCAAACAAGCAAAAAACAAAAACAAGCATATACTTTTTAGATTATAATGATACGATAGATGAAAAAACATAATAATTAAAAGGGTACATTCAAAACACCTTTGCCAATTTGTGAAAATATTTAACGACGCCACTGTAAAACAGCAGCTGTCCGTATGTGTAAACTACTTTTTAATAGGCTGCCGGCTGTGAAGCTGTTGTCGGATCAGTAAACGAGGGCGTTGTATTGATGTTGCCCCATGGAGGCGGTGTGGCATTGTCGTCAATTGTGGTCGGTCCATATGTTCCGGTCGGCGTGAACTCCGGCAATGTGTTTGGATTACCCAATGGCGGCGACGTTTGAGTTGGTCCATATGTCCCGGTTGGCGTGAACTCTGGCAATGTATTTGGATTACCCAATGGCGGCAAAGTGGCATTGTCATCAATTGTCGTCGGCCCATATGTCCCGGTCGGCGTGAACTCCGGCAATGTGTTCGGATTGCCCCACAGCGAAGATGTGGAACCGTTTTCTGTTGTCGTAGGATATTGTTCCACCGAACAATTCACATTCTTTGGCCAGTCACACACTTTTATCTCAGGATTGAAAAGCAGTTCTCCAGGACACGCTAGCATCACTTTCTCGCCTTGGCTGCACTGATAGAAGTACACACAATTGGTTTCGTGTGGCTGCAGTTCGCCTTCCTTACAGATGGCGTTCGATTCGGACGCCAGGCAATCGACGTTTCCGGGCCAATCGCACGAGTTGAGCCGTGCATTAAAGTGCAGGCCAACGGGACAGGAGAGCTTCGTCGCAATGCCATCGGTGCACTGGTAGAAAGACGTGCAGTCACTTTCGTGTGGAACGTACTTGTTGTCCGCTGAGCAGTCGGCTTCATCAGCGGCGGTGGACACATGCGCCACGATCGCCACGGCCAGAAGTACAAAAGAAAGACTGGCTACAAATTGAATTCCAATATTAGAATTTCATCGATTCACTGTTTTCACTGATTTAAGACCACCTACCTCTATTCATTTTTTTTTTCTTATTGTCGCTCTTAAAGGTCTATGATGTTTCACGGCTAGCAAAAAAAATGGACTGATTGAAAGCGTTACGGTCATTTATCTGTTGGACATTGTTGTACTGATTGCGAGAAACCAAATCAAAGATTGTAACATAAGACCGGCCATCAGTACAAATCGAGATAAGCGCTTTTTTATTATTTTTTGTTTGTTATAAAGATATAAACATTATTGCTTTGTGTGTGTATTTTTAAAATGTAATTTTGGGGAAATGACGATAACACATCAGAGATGTTTTAGTTGCATTTCTTATCTTATCCGAATGTTCAATTTGTGTTGGACAGAATTATTATAATAATTGGCTTTTTGAAGTTGGCATGTGTTGGCGGTCATTTATTTGATCATAATTCTTCTACTCGTTATTTTCTTGCATAAACTATAAAGACAAATGATGGAATCACTTTTGTTTCGTTCTCTTATCTATTTGGGTCAATAAACCCAGCAATATCTTGATGTTTGTGTTATTTGTACCTAGGTTTATCTGTAGTGGCCAACTTATCAATCGGGTCTAGACAGTTGTTTCGACCACAATTGATAGATGTGGTTATAGGAACCTAAAATTCAAGAATTAATAGTACTTTTATAAACAACGCCGTTTCTTGAAAGACTTTTCTTTCCAGCTAAGATCTGTATTCGAGGCTAGATCAACCTGCTTGGCATCCTAATTTGCAACTGCATGCAGCTGATACCGTAGGACCACAAATTTATAACCAACCCAATATCATTATCTGCTCGTAAGCCTAATTGACCTAACTGGTAACTGGAAATTCCTAAAAATGTTGCTCAATGAACCCTAGGCAGCTGAAAACAAGAAAATCTGTCTCCAATCCAAAATCCAATTATCTCAAATTGCAGAATTAGTTTTATTTTTTTATTTTATACATTGTGTCTGAGGATGTGACTTTTACCCCACGGACTTTCGCCCCAAAGTCCATTTGGACTTTCACTTAATTGAATTAAGTCATATCGGACAAAGAATATATATTAACGATTGAATGTTGCACAAGAGACTTTCGTCCCATTGAATTCGGTAGCTGGAATTGTCATTTTATGAATTATCGCCCAACAACAACAATTACTCAAGGTTAATCGATTTTGTTTTGCCGTGTGTGTGTGTTTTTTTTTGTTATGGGCGATATCATTGATTTCAGTAAATAAATATCTAACCATTTGTATTTTGTGCACACGAAATAAAAACCTTGTTTTTTTGCATATGTGGTATTATCGCCCAATGTAGTAAATTTAAAAATATTTCGATATCCATTACATGTACTTTTAAACACAAGAGAATGACTGAAGTCCTAATCTGCACTTCTTCGTCGATGAAATTTCAAAGGGGAACCCCTAAGGGGTGGTAGGGGTTCAAATATTTGAAAATATGTATTTTGGAGCGTTCCGTGATTCAAGGTTAGCGGGAGGGGATGTAAGAAAACGAAATAATTATGCCATTTCTTTCAAAATGTCAAATCTAAACAGCAAAAAAAAGATTTTTTATCTTCATATACAGTTGTTCGATTTTGTGAGAATATATTCTATGCATATTGCAGATATTAGCGATTATTATTTATTATTTTTATTATTTTCTGTATTACGATATTATTTGAAATATATATATATTTAATATACTTACAATAATTTTGATATTATTGTATTTATATTGTTATTATTAGTATATTATCAGAAATAATATTATTATTAATAAATAATTGGTAAACAATTGTACAAATATACAAAATTAACATCAACCAATGAGTACGCGAGTATATTATCTCT
>JAAAKO020055136.1:0-10728 GCA_010015015.2 Bolitophila cinerea | reverse complement strand
CGATAGTATTTTTTTAAAAAATGGTTGTCCATTAAATATGGTCATTTTTTTGTAGAAGGGTCAAGAAATGCAACAATTATTGTTGGATCTGTTGGCGATAGTCTTTTCATTATATTAATTGATAATATGAAGTAAACAATTTCCAGTAATTCTGCATGTATATGTATCGAATGGTTTTTTTTTTAATATTATCTGTCCAAAAATCAAACGTTATCGATACCACTTTTGATATTTTGAGTATTTCGCTTTTGAATCTGCCTAGAACGGTTTGATAAACGTCATTCAAGGCAGCGGCACTTACTGTTTTTCGACTTGGCATGACATTTACCAAACTGAAGGAAAGCAAATCTTTGCATAGCCATAATGCTATCTGGCGTAAAAGATTAAAAGATGTCGATGAATTTAATGTGAGGCGTAGAGGTTGTGATGAGATATATTTTAATATCTGTCTGTATTGCGTTTTCAGGATTTCAATACTGACCTCTCAAAAACCATAATGGTTTTGGGAAATTACACTCCTAGGAGAATAGGAGATAAAAATTATTCCACATTTCTAAAATCTATTTAAGAGTCTTTAGGAGAAACCCTTACTTAAAATACACGACTACCTTCCTAAATGTTCCTATAAGCTTTTTGGCATATAGTGGTCTGGGAAGCAACTTCGTTTTAATGGTCTTAAAGTGGAAACCATCCTCAAAATATATTACTCCCTATAAATCCCTAAATTAATCACCGCAGTAGCCGAGAGGGACAAAGCCTCGGACTTGTGCACGGTAGATATGTATAAACCGGAACTCGTGTGTTCGAGATTCGGCAGCGGCAACAAAAAATATTTATTAAGTGTTTTTCGAATATGTTGAATAGCTATAAATAGCCTGCTGAAATGGTTATACGTTTTAGAATGGCGGGTCATTGATGCCTTCAATAAATATATTGCTTCAAAACCAAATTAGGACACCCAATAATCGGAAAACGAAGATATATCCCAATCCTAGCCATGAGACAAAAAACCTAATTGGAATAATTACGGAGTAAGTTGTATAATCGAACGGCTTATTTGAAGGGGCCTTAAAATCTAATTTTATACAAATCCTACCAGAAATATCCTATAAAGTATGATGGGAATATTTAGGAAAGAAGTTATGCGCTTACTAAGACCACATAATTCAAATTATAGAAACCCGTCCTTTTTTGAAAAAAAATCAGACAATTTATTTTCGTGCAATTGTTTTTAAAGGAAATATAAAAAAGTCATAATCGACATCCTTTGTTGGAGTTTATACATTTAAAGACAAGACAAAAAGAGATCCAATAATCAAATAGCGAATATAACAAACGTCATCAGAATGACAAGAACATGGAATACCGTCAATTCAATAATAGCTACAAGAGGTATGTTTCTTATAAATTTAAGCTAAAGACAATTTGTTATTAAATTAAATGTATTTAAAACGTCTTTTAAAAAAATCTTTACCTCCTCTTACCTAAAAGTCATTTCTCCTGACACTTAACCCTTATTTTGAGTTGCATGTTTTGCGGCGATTCTCTAATGGTTAAAGTGGAAAAATGCCAATGAGTCTCTGCTAAAAATTCGCCCAAATATACCATCTCTAACAAAAAGAGCGTAGGTCATTTATGCAGTCAATCAAACACTGTTTTGGATGTGGGAACGGATATGAAATTCTTTAAAAAACCACTGAACTTATAAGTAAATGGATAAATTATGCGGCATCCAGCTGATAGCCACAATGTTTAGCGGCTTGAGCAGCTCAGCTGAAAAATGATCGGCGGCCGGCTCCCATGTCTGTGTTGTATGTTGTGTAGTATATATAATAGTTTCTTTATAACTACACACCGTTGAAAATTAATTAGTTTCCGTTTTTCAGAGATTGTGTACATGTGTGATTGTATTTATTATACTCGTACGTTATGTGTAAATCAAGTGTATAGTTTAAAATAATATATAATTGCAAATCTTGATTTGAATACATATTTTAAATGTATGTAATTATACAAGTGTGCATATAACCCATCAACGGATATTTTATGTCGAATCATTCGATTTCTTTTAAACAAATTGTATAATTTTATTTTTCGTGATTTTGTTATTCAGAGCGACAAATATTTTTTTTTCAAAGCAAAAATAAAAAAATCTATAAAGAATCACAAAAGTGGTCACAAAAACAATATTATTAATTCTGCATCGCTATGCACTTAGAAAAAAATCCTTATAACTCATAAACCCGGTTCTTGAGTTTCAGAGATTGTTAAGTATAATATGCATAATCGGTAATCAAGAAATAAATGCTGATTTTTAAACCGGTTCTCATGGTGCAATGGGAAATTCAATTTTTGTTGCTGTCAATTGTGACTGCATGTTATGTTATTAGTACTTATTAACTTTGTATGACCCGTGCCGGCATTGGAGGTGGTTGCATCCATAATATTATTCGGTATTTGTAGGTCGTTGTAAAATACTAGAGGATTTCATAGCTAACAGATGAATGAATTCATTCAGTCTTTACAATTCCGGAATTCTCGAATAAAATGGAAAATAGATTATATTCTAGAAGTATTGATAAACTACTGGTACCTTATCTACAACAACTCGTCAACTTTGCCATACGTACCTCTTGATACCATATTTCTTAACCCATTTCAATTTTTATCTCTCATCAACATTTTTAATTTTTATTATTTTTCATATAAATAACCAACAAGACATATTCACTGCCGTAATTAGGTGTTCAAACATTGAACAATACCAATTAATTCTTTTAATATTGCAAATATAATTAGTAATATTGGTAATATCCAAAATATTTTTATTTTTTTTATTTTGTTTGTGCACTCTGATGTACTGCATATAATAATATATATACCACCTCTGAATGATGTAATTAGGTAAGCCCATCGTCCGTTGGAGGTCTGGCTTTACTCGTGCTGAGGATTTTAGTACTGGCTTACCATCCTACCTCTCCTTACGTTTCACCCCTTCTTATTTAGATCCTTAGCAAAGTGGATACTGTACAGCCTTTTCGTTCCAGACAGGCGCTAGAGTGAGTAGTCGTCACTCCGGCCCGAGCTAACGTAGGGAATGTATGTCTGGCTGAAAGCTTGATCTGATCTTGCGATTCCAGTCATACTTTTGAGTTTTTTGTCATCACTCCGGATCCGAGCAACGTGTAGAGCCAGCACGTGTGCTATGCCCAAAACATCGGGCCGTCCATTAAAAACCTTCATGGTTACACAAAGCGACGTTAAACTAGAGAAAGATATGTACCTACCGACCAATATCCATCATTCCAGTGTTTGGAAAAACACTCGAACGGATGATGGTGAGGCGTTGTCGGTTGAAGGTGGAAACTCAACTGTCTGACAAACAGTTTGGCTTCACTCGAGGCAAATGCACGGAGGACGCATTATATGCTGTCCAAAGTGCGGTAGCAGTGTCTGATAGGAGATACGTCATCGGTGTCTTTGTAGACTTCCGAAGAGCGTTCGACAACCTAGGTTGGTGCCATATCCTGGCGAAACTCAGAGGAATAGGGTGTGGTGAGATTCCGCTATGGAGGAACTACTTCAGCGACCGGAAGGCGTTCGTAGCTGGAGGGAGAGATACCCGTTTCAGAGACGTAGAAATAGGGTGTTCTTAGGGTTCCATCTGCGACCCCTTCATCTGGAACTTCAAGCTCGACGGCCTGCTGAAGGAGATCTTCGAGGAGCAGTGCAAGGTGATAGCATATGCAGACGACATGTGGCTGCTTATCAAGTCCAACTCTCGGTTGGAGATGGAGCGCAGAGAAACGGCAATGCTTCAACGCGTCACCGAGTGGGACATGACCAACGGTTTAGACGTAAACCGTGAGAAGTCATTTCCATATGCTCCTGAAAGGTAGCCTATCGTTCAATAGGCCGCCTACGATTAGGATGCTCCGACTTACGACAAAAGATCGGTGCTGTGACTGGGAAGCTAATTAGAGTGCTGAAGAAGGAGTAGGGGTCAACAAGCGGAGTTCTCTGACCATCTACGTTGGGCTGCTGACAGCTATCGCCATGTACGGTTGTAGTGCACTGTTGGATACCCTCAGCACCGTTAGAGGGCGAGCCAAGATGCTGAGCTGTCAGCGCGCGGTAATGTTCCCCTGCCTGAATGTCTGCAGAACAGTCTCGACCGAAGCAATGCAGGTTCTCATGGGTGTGCTTTCATAGGATCTCCACGCAGTAGTGTGCTATTTAATGACGGGTAATGGTAGCTCGAATAAGAACCTGTTCGGTATAGCAGATGCCCACACTGTGAGTGACCAGTGTGACTGCAGTGAAGGACTGGCGACATGTACTTGTGGAGTGCTCTCTGTACGCAGCATCAATGGACGTAGACGAGATGGCGATCAGTACCGGAAATATGAGTCAAGCTAGGAATCGTACAACGCGCTGACCTTCAGTTTGAGGAAGGATCGGAGCTGAGTTGCGGTGGCACCTGCAGCTACCCCATAAATGTATGTAAAACATGTTAGGAACATGTGTGTCTAACATGTTATCGAAAAAAAAGAGAAACGCCCTCCTGGGGAGAGGGTGAGCAGTTATACCTGCAGTATACGTAAGGAGTGTTTACTAACTGGGCAAAAGCTACGGCGATTCCAGTCAGGTGTCTGGCAGATAGCAACGAATGGCTGTTGCGATTCCAGGCTGACACTTGAGTGCTTAGCAACACACCGTACCTGAGGCTAGGTGTAAAGCCAACACTTGTGACATACGGTTACCACGGGAAAGGGGTAAGCATACAAGGCTGATTACAAGGCCTTGTACCCCTTAAAGTTGAGGTGCCTATCTTGGCTGCAACGTGGTGGCTGTGGTTTTTGCTGCCTGTTTTTCATTACCACTAAAGAGACGTGAAACAGAGTTGGAACTGTACCACTTTTTAGATGAGCAAGTATTTGGTAGCGAGCTATTAAACTGGCTCTCTTTTGGTTTTATATAATCTGTTGGGATCTCACGTGTAATAACCTTAACATTGCAGTATTAAAAATGGTTCTGTTTTATTTATTATTTTACCATTAATTTTACTATTAATAATAAATAATAAAACTAATGCCAGGGTTCTTGCAATATCAGCACACACGAAGTGTATTCTGGTCAGTTTTGGCTACTTATGCAAACACTTACATACATCCTTAAATTTAAAATATATTTGCAAATATCATAAAAAATTACAATTATAAAAAAAACTCATATATTAAAAGAATTCCAAGAAATACATTTTTATGTAGTGGAAAAGCTTGCAGTTTGCCATCCATAAATATAAATGTTAATATACAATATACGTGAAAAAGGAGGTAAAAAGCTACAATCCTTGAGCTATAAACCATTTAAATTCTCCAAAAATAAAAAATGTACAGAAAATTTTGAAAAATATCTAAAACTCCTGCCGCCTGCCATACTTAAAATGGGACTTTTGGACGACATTTTGGATGAACAAAATTGTCAAATTAAGATTTATTTTGAATTCTGTAAGGCATATGCAAATTTAATGAAAAACTAACACAGCAAAAATATTTACCTTGAATTGTCAAAACAAATTATCATTTTATGAGAACACGACCATTACAAAATTTGGATTTTAATTTTTTTAAGAAATACTATTTCACACTTTGTACAGCAAGCACTGTGTATTTGAGTCTGTTCGGTATAGAAGTACTATATATTAAAAGTTACAGCTATGACTCTTATGACAAAGCTAGAATGTTGAAATCCAGAAGTAATGGCACCCTGTAAGCAGTGGCATAATGCAAGCCTTTCCTCTAAAATGTTTCAGAATTTTATGATGTACATTACACGTTTTTGTATATTTTCTAAATACGAATTTTCCGGGTTCAAATATAAATAGTGATCATTTTTAATTATAGTTTTTCCTCTCTTTTTACGGGTCCAATTAACAAGCGCGTTAATTTTACTTATAGTATTCGTAAAATATTTGAAAATTTGCGAATACTGAAAATATTTTCGAATACTTAAACTATTAATTTGCGAATAGCAAACCACATAAAATGATACGATAATATTACTTGGAAATGCCAAAATATTGAAAAAACTTTCATCAGTATAGAAAATATTGAAAATCTTTACAATCAATTTATGAATATTTAATATTATTTTCAAAAATATACTATATACTACTAGTCTATAAAATACATTTTTATTGCGAAATATACAAAATATTTTAAAAATGATTAATAATATATATAATACGGTGTTCATGATAATTTTAAGTAATTTGTCCCTCGATCAACAAGTTATTGTAGAGAAACACAAAAAAACTGGTTATCCCCGGCCTTCAAACTTACAGCATTTTTTCCATATAATAATGATTCCGATTTTTTAAATAATAAGCTTTAATTATATATTATATTGTATTTTAATATATTATATTAATCGCAAACAAAGGCTGTAAATTCTAAAAAAAACATTTTTTCTTTTTGGTTGACACCTATTACTATTTGGGGCATAAAAAATAATAAACAAATAAATGCTTAAAATAAAATCTTTGTAAAATTATATAAAAAAATGTAAAAAATGTTTAATATTTTTATTTTTTACTAAGAAAAATATTATTATACCGGGGTTAAATGATTGAACCTATAAAAAATATTGACACCAAAAAACACATTTTTTTATATGTTCACATGTATTTGGGACCATTTTTGATAACAGCATAAAATAATTAACGCTTACATAAATTCCATGTAACCAATATTAAAAAGAAATAAATTTCAAACATGAAAAATATCAAATATTGGTATATATAATTTGTTTTTTATGCTATTTTGTTTTTATGGCCTATAATTGGGTAACAATAAAAATAAACAAAAAAAAGTTTCTTTAATAGTTGTTCATGAAAAACTATATTACAACAAAGGTATCATATCTTACCGAGACTGCTATGAATAAAAGTATATTGTGGTTATTGCAGACTATACGGATGGCCTAATATGCCACTTTTTACATAGGGGGATCGAGAATTTTATTGGGGGGTTGACATAATGGTCACGAAAGTATATGCAATCTTCAAAATAAAATGCGAATTAAACTATTATTTTAGGGATCAGTAACAATTCGGTTATTTTTATAAAAATTTCTGTGGTTACGCAATATTCTGTTTTACAAATTCGGTTTTTACTAAAAATTAAAAAAAATGGTTCCAGGTTAAAAATATCGCAACCTGTGATCCGCGAAGCTTTCGAATTGGGCCGCGTAATTTCGGGAAAATCTTTATTTATTTAAGTAGATAGCCAGTAAAAAAAAGAAAAATACTTCTATAACTTTTTGTTAATGAGTTTTCTACTCTAATTCAAAAATATTTTAAGTGTTTATATTATATTTGACAAAACCGGGCAATTGTTGCAAACTTCACTGTGGTTTCTTTGTGGATTTTTTTTTTTTTTAAATTTGTTTTTTTTTTGTAATTTATGTTAAATACAAAATAAGATCTGTACTAAATAATGAACAATACTACGATTTTTGCCAAAATTACCCTTAATAGTAAGTTTAAAGATATAATTAATATTTTTTATGTTTTGAGGGAACGTGTATTTCAGAAGGGTTTGATCAAAACTACACTCAAGTCTCGAGAAGATTTTAGCCACGTGTTTTTCAAGTTGGGCTGCGGCAAGCCTTGATTTTCATATTTGTAGACATTTGTGATTATTAAAAAAACATCGATTATAATCGATGTGGAAAAATAAACGACTATTTTCTCTCAATCGATTATTTTCTATTATTTCTATTTTTTTTTTTTCAAAAAAAAAATAAAATGTTTAAATCAAATACTCTTTAAGAAGAGCTCTTCAAGACCATTACAACTTAATTGCATCTTAATCTCATTAGCCATATGCCAAATAGCCTGATAATGATTTTTTTCAGGATGGAAGTCAAATATTTTTAGAAAGGGTTCGTCCTCATGACCTAAGAAATGAAATTTAATCCCAATACCACAGGCAATAGGGGCCGCCGTCCATATATTACGTGCCACCTCGTGAGGGAGGGAAGAGTTTCAAATTTTGGTCCATAACACCTCGTAGCAAAATTTGAAACCCTTTACCTTAGGCTGTTGAGCTATAGATAATGATTTTATTTTGTTACATAAAACAAAATAAAATAATTATTTATACCTTTATCCAAAATTTCAATCGGACGTTATGCCAGCTAGAGCATACCGATACTAAAACGTATATACGATTAATCGGAACAAGCGCAATAATCGAAAAATTCGATTAATCGAAATAATCGAAACATTTGATTATTCGAAATAATCTAAACATTCGATTAATCGAAATAATCGAAAAATATTCGAAAAATTTGAATAATCGAAACATTCGATTTATCGAAATAAAAGAAACATTCGATTTATCGAAATAATGGAAACTTTTGATTATTCGAAATAATATAAAATTTCGATAAGTAGAAATAATCTAAACTTTCGATTAATCTAAACATTCCATTAATCGAAATAATCGAAATAATCGAAAGATACCAATAATAATCGAAATAATCTAAACATTCTAATAATAAAAATCGAAATAATCAAAACTTTCGATTAATCGAGATTATCTAGGAGGTATGTAAATGTTGCCCAGGATGCCTCTGGTAGAAGAACGTACAGAGCCTGTACAGAGAGAAGGCAAAAAATATTAAATAATAAAAACAAGTAGTTAGTGGAGTAGGATAAAATTAAATTGTATTTTTCTTTATTGGACATTTAAAAAAATATTGATGTTTAATGCAGATTCTTCTGAAAAAATTATAAACTTTAAAAAAATTTAAACTTTCCTTCAATTATAATTTTTTTAGACCAATTAAAATGAAAACAAAAAAAAAACTTAATTGTTTCATGTTTTTGGTTTTATAATAATTGTTTTAAATATTTGAATATTAAAGGCAAATTTTAAATTGTACTATGTTTATTTAGAAGAATCTTTAATAATCCAATATCATAAAATGCTGAAAGAAAATGTACAATAATGTAATATCCTTGATTCCTGTGTGTGTATGGTGAAAAAGCCCCACTGTATCCTTATATTTATGTTGTATTGAAGAAAGTTAGGCAACAAGAAGAAAACTTTCAATAGCTCTATATTTTTTTGCAGCATTCAAAGTATTTAAATTCCTATACGAGTAATATTTTCAAATGTATTCTAATCCATTATATCGAACATATATGGATTTATGCCATACACAGGTAAACACAATATATGTAAGCGAGATCCATAGTGCTTACGTTACGTCTTGTATATATATATATTATATATATGTATATATTACATTCTTATATTCGCTGTGAACGAACAAACTTCAAGTGAACCTATAGTATTTATGTTCGGTCATTCAACCGCTGCGCCAATTCGTTAAAGTGGAACTTACCTACATTTACAATACGCTCTTAGATTCGTATAGATTCGTGTAAGATGGTACATCGATTCGCAAATGCTAAACTACGAACTAGAATTTAATATTATGTAAGTGTGTGACTCTTTAAGTGTATGCGTGTGTCGTTATAACACTTGCAATAATTAAACAAACTGGTTTTAAACAGAGAATCTTTGTTTTCAATGCCTATAAATATCACGAAATTTGATTTAAAATTCAGAAGAGCTCGGTTTTAGCTATTACAATAAATATTATTACTAAACAAATATTTTTATCGAGCCACTGGTTCTGCATGAATAAGTACGTACGTGTACAATCGGTTAGAAAAGTATGTAGTTGTAAGCTATAGTTAATAATTTTATGTGAGAACTGAACAAGTCAACAGTGAACAGCCGGAACCAATTATTATCACTTTCAATAAACGTAAACCAATCCAAATCCTCGTAGAATTACAAATAAAAAGCAACAAAATAACCAGCACATCTTTTGGTGTTGGGGGGACAGGGGGTGGGGTTTGGTTTCCAGTAATACGGACAGATTTTTTTTTTAATTTTAAAACTATCGTTTTATTGTTGAATTTGGAATACACAGAAAAAAATTGGAAAAACTTTTGATGATAAATCGTTTTTTTTTTTTTTTGAAAATCCTAGGTTGTTTTTTTAAAAAAGCTAAGTACTATTTAAGATTTTTTTTAAAATAATAATTTTAGACCAAAATTGACTTTTAAAAAAAGTATTAGAAATGATGATTAGAAAAATGGGCACTATGTGAGGAAGGCATGGACAAAACGCATTTGATCGACAATTTATATAGCCATATTTTTCTTATTTTTTTTTTTTTCTTTACCGGTAATCGTTAAAAAATTAAATTGGTAAACAGGCATGTTTTTTCGTTTAATATTTAATTATAATATATAATATTTATAATAGCAAGCCTAATTCAATTAAGTATGTTATATTTTTAAAATAAAAAAAAAATGTAAATTAAAAATTGAGATTAAACTTTTTCATTTTAATTTTTTTAAAAAAGTTTACCCTAAAAATCAACTATTTTATCCATTTTTTACCAAGTAGCGCTTAACATAGTGTTTCTGTGATATAATGTACTTATAATTTCCAAAAAAAATAAAAACCTGCTTCACTTGTGCGCCAGGCACTTTTATTTCGATTTTAGTGATGGTATCTTCCCATTTAATTAAGGTTTATTATACTCGCGTGCATTGACAAAACGCATTTTTGGACTATTTTAGAAAAAAAAAACTTTGTAATAAAATCAAAGTATTTTCATAGTTTTATTCGTAATTTT
>JAAAKO020055125.1:0-10729 GCA_010015015.2 Bolitophila cinerea | reverse complement strand
ATATTCGTAATATTTTGTAATATTTGTAATATTTTGTAATATTCGTAATATTTTGTAATATTCGTAATATTTTTTAAAATATTTGCGTATGTGATTGGTTCTTTATATTAGAGATGCTGGTGCGTTTGTGTGTGGCTTTTAAGGTGCCTCTAAACGGGCTGCACCTATACGCATCACCAAGTGTTTCAATTTGCACCCTTTTTGTTTTGTTACAGCCAAACGGCTTTCAAACAAATTTGTGCAGCCCGCCAGTTGTGCAAAATGTCATATTTCTTGGCATTTACACGACACGTCTGTGCCTTACCACATTTTTCCGTAGCCAGCAGTGTACAACCTTAACAGTTATTATATTTATAATTGTAAGGTGTTTTCGATTAGTTTAACGATTACGTGGTCTCTTTGACGTTTCTCTTTGATATTTCTCTTTGACGTTTCTTTAATTTTGATATTTTTTGACAGTATCATAACCAGAAGTTAGTAGAGTAAGTTTTCTTACGTCCATTAATTTTTGTTCTCACACATGCTACAGATATTTTTGACGTGCATAAGAAAACTCTCTTATGTATTCTTAAATGTAGCAGTCTTTGAGTCGGGCAACGAAAACTAATATAATATATATATACTAATAATATGCTGTAATAGTACGTACTACGACGTAATATTATATAATGTTACGAAATTATACGTAATTTCCGTAATATTTTGAATTATATGTAATATATAGTATTATTTTGCAAATATTTGTATTATTCGTAATATATTCAGAATGGAGAATACGGTGTACAAATTAAAAGATAGTAATTTGCCCCTCGATAAATTCATAGCTTTTTGATAATATAGCATATGTATATTTTGATATATTGAGTTTTTAATCGCCAAATATTTAATTAAAAGGGATTTGTATCAAATATCCGTACAATTCTTTATTAAATTTTAAAATTGTGTTATTTATCAAAAAAAAAATCTCAGTTTCATTAATCTAGCAAAAATCTATCAACAAAAATCTAAATTTCATCAATTAATCCTTAAAATTGACCAATCTATAAAAATCATTAATTTTTAAAAAATAATTTAAATAAACGAGTTCCTAATAAAAAATAGCCAACATAACTTTTAGATTATAGGTTTTTATCATTATTTTTAAAAGATGAACAAATAATTTTACAAAATTAATAATTAAAGATCCAAAATTATGCGATCTTTTAAAAATTTGTTAATTACATTTTTAAAAATGCTCTTGTAAAAATGGATGTGCTCTAGTAGAAAAATGAACGTTGAATAATTCAAAATGACTCTCTACAAGATTCAATAATTTTAATTAATTAAATCTTATAAAAAGTCCAAGTAATTGCTACACCCCCACAAACAGCCTAAAATGCATCCGCACCTTTAATTCGGCATCACTCCCACACAAACACACTTCCTACAAATCACACTTTAAAAGTGCCCAGATTTTTCGGTAACCACTTATAAATTCACTGTTTCTTCGAGTGCTGCCTCCTCGGGAAAAAAGAAGAAAAGTTTTCGTATTTCGAGGGCGCGCGCGCACGCGGATAACTTGGCGAAACTTTTGATTTTGCCGCACCGAAAGTTTCATAATTCTTTTTATCGGTCGGCAATAACAAAAAAAAATAATATATATACTTACATATAAACAGTAAACACGTCAAAGAAACACGAAACAAGGGCGCGCCGAGGGCGAGCACAACAGCGGCAGATTTATATTTATACTGTATTATATACGTTTGCCCAAGCGTGTGTTTTTGATACATTTGCGCCAATAAGTACATAATTAATGGAGAAATACTCGATCGCTGGTGGAAGTTGCAGGCGCGAAGAGTCCAACCGCGAGCATTGGCTCTGGTATGGCCCACACTTCAACCCTGCACTTGGCGCGACAATGCCCCGCGCGCGCTCACCACCCTTACGCAGAGCCTTGCTGGAAAGGAAACACACACACACATACACAAACACACACACATACTGTATAACATCTTTATTGTAATGTGTTTGCCGAAAGTTTCACCTCCAGACACCCCAGTTTATGGGCTCGAACGTACACAAACACACACACACACACACATACATACAAATACAGTTTATACAATAAATTCGATAAGTTCTACTCGGTGTCGATGCCTATGCCCACACACATCTACTCACACCCACGCCGACGAACACAATCTCCGTGTGGAACATACATAAATATGCATGTGCCCATACTCGCCCTTAACACACACACCCAGCAATTTCACCCGCATTCTCGACACAAATATAACTCTGCCCCCACTCCTTGTGCCATGCTTTATATATATGGTCCTAATATGTATTACACTAACACATATATATATATATATAAATATCTTCACATGTGTTTATGTGTATATATCTATATACCTGGCTATGCGTTCGTTCTAATGGAGGCATTTCGTTTAGAAGTTTGAACAGCACTTTGATAAGTTTTTCCGGTGAAAATAGTTATGTGGTGTTAAATATAGCAGGCGCACACACGCCCAGCGCAATTTATTGAGCTTTTTCCACATCAGGAGGGACCACGACGCACGCCATCAGCCGACTGCCCCACTGGAACGAGCGAACGGGTTTATGTTGATGTTTATGCGGGTGTTCACATTCATCGATAGTTAAATGTGGAGCCCAAAAATGTGAAGTGATTACCGATCTACTTTTATTATATCTCGATTATCTAAAGATCTATTTTAGAAGATTGACGAAATTCATAGGTGTTTAACTTTTTTTATGAAAAATAAATTTTGTGGCCAGACGTTGCTGAGAAAATTAGGTCCTTTTTAAATAAAATCTTTTAACTTCACTTGGTATATATGATATGACTCCTTTCTAAACCTCTTTCTCTTCTCTAAATCATCAACACTTGGTAAATTGACTCGTTATCTCGGGAAAAAATGGAATTTAAAAAATATAATAATTATATATTTTTTCTTAAATTTAGTTGAAAAAAAAAGTATTTCTCTTGTTAAAATCTTTCTTTTATTCGCAAGAGACTTAACGCCACAAAAAAATTGTGGCGATAAGTCACAACTGGCTTGATATTCTCAAGAGACTTAACGCAACTAAAAATCGTGAGAGTAATGCACAGGCGGACTGTGACCAATTGTCGGGATTTTTCGTGACGTTAGGTCACTTGAGAATAAGTCACAGTCAGACTGTTCATTGCTCATCACTTTTTATCTTGGCGGTAAGTCTGATGATAATAAGTCACAGTCGGCCTGTGCATTAATCTCATGATAATAAGTCTCAATTTCCTGACGTATATATAATGCACATATATATATATATTTTAATTTAAAAAATTTGATAAAAAATGGTTCTAAATATTTCTTTTTAATTATTATTTTTTAATGTGATACAAGAAATTAGTCCAACGGGTATTTCATAGATTTTTTAATTTGATAATTGTTTGAAAGATATTGAATTCTCATACATGAAATTACGAAATAATTATGAAAATATAATAAATATATGAAAAAATATTAATTATATGAATAATTATTACCATGAGGGCAACTAAAAATAAGCATTAAAAATACGTTTTAAGTGCTTAAAATATGCACTTAAAATTATAACATTTTCTTGAAGTATTTCATTAAGATTTTTTTTACAATTTACGGATGCAGTACAGGTAGTTGCCCTTATTAGGAAAATTTGGGAAAAGACCCTTAATGGGGAGGTTATCGCCCCTTTTCAAATGATGTTTTAGAGGAGAGGAAATTTCAAAGATGGCAAACCATATATTCAAAATTTATCTTGTAAACAATATTTTATTTTTTGATAGTCTTTTTCTTTTTAATGCTACAATTTATAACATTAAACCACTATTCCCCTTATAGTGGATAACAATTTTAATAAGACCACTACAACAACAACTCTATTTTGCGCAAGTTAACTTTAGCTATTACCACATGAACAAATTTGCATTATGGCCAAATAGTTAATTCGACGAAAAAAGAAAAGTAGATAAATACAAAATAAATATTATTTTGTATATTTAGTAAATACTAAATAATAATTATGTAATAAGTATTTGAAATAATAAATAATACTAAAATAATTGTTTAATATTTGATTGTATGAGAAAAGTAAGCTATTACATTAGACATTTGATTAATTTTCAGATGATTGTTTAAGTCCATATTCATTATAATTACTTTGAAATAACTTATTAAAATATGTAGCTTCTTTCCAAAAAAAAATTGTTAAGGGTAGGGTTGCCAACTCTACAGAATGTGATGCCCGGAGCAATAACCAAAAATATTTTGAAAAAGTTAGAGGTTATAATTTGATAATGTTTGGGCGTAATTACTCTTTAACGGGCACAGCTATTTTTTAGGGGATATAGAGAAGGGTAAAAGAAGTAGAGTGATTTAAAGTATAAAATGACTCTTTTTAAATGATTTTGAGATTGTTTATGGGCTGGTATTCTCAAAACGGTAAACTGTAAACCACACCTAATTTGAATTTATTATCTGAGTTTCTACTCCTTTTCATTACATATAGTGAATAATATTTTTGTTTTTATATACTTGTGTTTTAAGAAGACATCAATTCTTTCGTAAATATAATGGAGTTTTTCTAATTACATTTCGTAATAAGGAAAACATCTCATACATCCCTAAAAAAGTTTCCGCCAGCTAAAGTGTAATTTAGTCAGAGATTTAGAGATTTAAATTATAAAGTCCATTAAATCAGTGTTTTTTATTGCAATAATATACATGCATTTTTCCCTGAGTTTTTCTAGCACGGCCCGGAGGCCGGATATTTGATCTTAGGCCCGGAGGCTCCGGACGAAAAAGAGCCTGTTGGCAACCCTAATTTACGGTTACAATAGTATTGCTGGATTTTAAAGAGATTGCAATGGATTTTTCTAAGAGAATGAAGCATTTTTTAAAATATTTTTCATACTTAAACTTTAACGCCATTCGGTAAAGGTGTTCGAGTCGAATGAAGAAAAATTTCGTTTTTATGAGGAATACTATTTTGGCGGTAACTATGGAAACGCTATTAAGAAAAAAATTTGCTTGTTTTCAAAACAATATTTTTTAAGAAAATAATAATAATGTCGTATCGATTCAAAATCGCGCATTTTAAATTTACGTCTTTTGCCACTTTCCGCAACTCATTTCTAAAATACTCGAGCATTTCCTGAAATAATATGCAAAAATAACAAACAATCGAGCAAAAGACTATTTCTAAATTTTTTTATTAGTAAAATTGCCTGAAATAATGAAAACATTTTTTTTATCAAAATATATAATATATGTCAAATTTGGTTGTTTCGAAAACTTGACATGAAAAAAAGAGTTTTTATATGGAAATATATATAGCTAATTGATTATCAAAAACTGGAGCTTTTATTATCTGAGATTTGTTTCTCTAAGGAATACCAGTGCGTCTTTGTCGGCGGAAACGCAGCGTGGCGATCCAGAAATAATATGCGCGTTTTGTAATTCATATTCCTATTATCCAAATATTCTTAAATAATCCATGAATACAGCAATATTAGGTGCTCAAACAGTACAAACTACACACACACACACACACACACACACACACACACATTCACAAAAAGCTTAATTAGCATATAGAGGTTTGAAACTTTGAATTAATTAAACAGTGTAAATGAGCTTAAAACGGGTTTCCATTCTAATGCAAAATTAATGCGCTTCGTATGTGTGTGTGTGTGTGTAATATGTATGTGTGAGAGCCAGTTTGTGTCTGTGTTTGTGTTTCGCTGTGCTTACGTTATGTTTGGAAAATTGGAAATAAATTTCGCAAAGTTTATAAGCTCTTGCTGTGCATATATATATACTTTGTATAATATATGCAAACTGTACAAATATAATATTATATATATATATAATAATAAATAACACCTTAAATATACATTAATATATTATATATACTGCAAATAAATATATACATATTTTAGTCGCGCTGAAGCATTTGGCTGCAAGTTGGTGTTGCCACTTTAGCGAGTTTAACAGAATTTCCTGGATTGCACCCGAATAAATACAAACAACAGAGAAAATACATTGGAATTTGATTTAGCGTGCAGCGATATTCTGATACGGTTGAGTTTGTTTAAAATGTGTGGGTTAAAGTTCAAAACAAAATAAATTAATAATATTGTTTTTTATTGTCGTTTGCTCTAAATGTTACTAGAATACTTGGAGGAAATATTATAGAATTTAAACTCGCATTCCGTATCTTCAAACGTAATTTTCTTTTAAAACTGCAGGTGGATCTAGGGCACATTCTGATATATTCGCAGTTTATGTTTACATTAGTTTTGCTGTGGGATTTAAGCTGCTATCCAAAAGCCCTGATAATATGAAAATAAAGAATTTATTCTGCCCTATGAAAAGCCTAACCGATATGTGGAGACTAGAACAACAGTGCTTCGCGGATTCTACAGGAATCCAATTCTAAAGTACTATAAGCACAGATATGCTCTTCTGTAACTCGATCTATATTTGAAAATAGAGTTGTTTTAGGAAAATTAATTCCAAGGTTAATTAAATTTTAGCCCGGATATATCTATATATCAGCCAAAATAACTCAAAAAAAATCTATTATAACTCGAAAACAGTTCTATACTAAGTAACATTTATTTGATAATATTATTCGTAAACAATTCGAAATCAATTCGAATAAAACTCTGAATCGATTTTATAATAACTAAATAATATCAGCCAAAATTACTCAAAAACAATTCGAATAGAGCTCTAAATCAGTTCTATATTAAGTAAAATTATCTAAGAAATATATTAACTAAAATATATCAGCCAAAATAACTCGAAAATAATTAAAATAAAATATATATTTTAAAGATATATTTTAGTTTATATAGAAAAGCTTTTAAATTTTAATAAAACTTATATAAATTAATTGTTTTTGGTACATTACATAAATACGTTATATAATAATATACAAAACTGCCAACGAAAATGTTTTAAAATAATTCGAAAAGAGATAAAACCTAATATTTGTTTTACTAGCTAATTTTATTATGTCTTGCAAATAATTTCGAGTATTTCTAGACTCGAGAAGAACTGCAAATTTATATTTTGATCCAAATAACTTTTGAGAAATAAATACTATAAAATAAATTTGTTTTTTTTTATTACGGATTAATTCGGATTAGTAAAAACTCGGATTTGTTCGGGGAATGGGTTCTATAAAGAAAGAATGCTAAAAATATCACATATACTTTATTCGCAGTTTACATTCAAAATGTATGGTATTTTAAATCATCAAAGATAAAACGTTTGGATAACACAGAACCTTATGTATAGACGCGTATGTATATCCGATATTCCTGACAGCAGAGTCTATGATTTTCCGTCCAATTTGTAGGCCACCGTAACGAGCACACACCAACATATACATGTATGTATATTATATACACACACAAACACATATCACACTCACACATCCGGAATGTGTACACAAAAGGCGACAATATTTGTTTCACCTCATTATTTGTAAGTCACGCATAATAATGTATGCTTTGGTGTTTATAAGTCTATGTTGTCGGGGCTGTGAAATGTATACAATATAAATACATATTATATATATATATATATATATAAGGCCATATAAGGTTAAATGACGGCAATATCATGGCTGTGACATTCTATTGATCTATGTTTGGGTGGTAGCATAAAATTTTAAACTTTTCATCGAAAAACATTTCATCGAAAAACATTTATTATAAAAATAATTCATCGAAAAATATTTCATCGAAAACCCGTTCATCGAAATACATTTCATCAAAAAACATTTCATCAAAAAACTTTTTATCGAAAAACATTTTATCGAAAAACATATCATCGAAAAACTTTTCATCGAAAAACATTTGATAGAAAAATAATTCATCGAAAAATATTTCATCGAAAAACCCTTCAGCGAAAAATATTTCATCAAAAAACAATTCATCACAAAACTTTTCATCGAAAAACATTTCATCAAAAAACATTTCATCGAAAAACATTTTATCAAAACACATTTCGTCGAAAAACAGTTCATCGAAAAACATTTCATCGAAAAAGATTTCATCGAACAACATTTCTTCGAAAAACATTTTAACGAAAAACATTTCATCGAAAATCTTTTCATCGAAAATCATTTCATTCGAAAACATTTCTTCGAAAAACATTTCATTGAAAAGCATTTTTTCGAAAAACGTCATCGAAAAACATTTCATCAAAAACATTTCATCAAAAACATTTCATCATAAAACATTTCGTCGAAAAACGTTTCATCGAAAAACATTTTATAGAAAACCATTTCATCGAAAAACATTTCATCTAAAAACATTTTATCAAAAAACATTTCATCAAAAAACATTTCATTAAAAACTTTTCATCTAAAAACATTTCATCGAAAAACATTTCATCGAAAAACATTTCATCGAAAAATATTTCTTCGAAAAATATTTCTTTGAAAAGCATTTTACTAAAAAAAATTTGTTAAAACATAATATCTAAGAACGTTAATATGTTTATTATTGTATTGGTTTATTTTTATGTCTGAATGTTTTTTTAATAATAATATTATAAATCGAGCCATATTTCAATATGAAAAAATCGTGCCGACTTTAAATACGAAAAGATCGCAATGTAAATTGGACCCAAAACAGCATGAAACTAATTGGACAGCTTCACATGTTTCTCAAAAATCCATAAATAAAAAATATATACAATTTATATACCAATTAAACGGCACTGCAGAAAATCGATATTCCAAGACAATTATTCTACAACAGTTTTTATATGTATATATACTAGATTACGCTGTTCAAATCCATGCCAAATTTGGAAACAAATTCTCAAATTCCACGTATCCCCGAATTCGCAACACTTTTGTTTACACTTTCCGGATTGCAGCAGCGCGGCCGGCCGGCCGGCGCCTAACTCACACAGGTCCCGACCGGCATTGACGCGAAACTCGACATAATTGGAATATATGATATCGAATTTCGCGATACATGAATTTGGGTCACACACTCCATATAATCTCTCTCGGGTACAGCTAACTCTCATGCATATTTCATATAAAAGCTCATGCAGCCAAAAATCTCTGTTCTATGAGTTTCACTAAAATGAAATCTGATCAAATATTTGACATTTGACAAGAGTGCATTACAGATTTTGTGTAGAAAAAAATGCAGCATCGGCTAAAAAATGCATTCTGCCAAATTTTATTTTTTAAAAGACTAATTAGCAAACCGGGAGGCTGGCGGTAGCGAAGCGACGAGCTTGTAAAAGCTTTGAGGCCTTTTTATTGTATAATTATACACATAATTCTGAATCAAACTTTATTGCAGAGTCCACATAAAAAGCAACAAAAAAACCAATTGCATAATATCTCGTTGAAAATGCAATGACGACAGTGAAATCTAAAATTGCAATAATTATTATGGATTGTCGCGTGTCTGCGGAAAAGCTCACACTGGCAACCGATTTTTGTGAGGACGGGCGTCGTTGCCGACTGTCTCCTGGTTTGGGGAGGCTGCGCCGAAGGGCTGCCTATCCAAAATATTTATATTGGTTTTCATAATTCCATAGACTGGCTATATTCGACATGTCAGTGCCCAGATTACCAATTACATTCGTTTCAATTATAATATATTTTCTTTATTTGAAAATTTAACGTATACGTTTTTTCCCCCCATTTTTCATATATTTTAAATTATTTCAAACATTTCGGTTAATTCCATGAATTTCCATATTTGTTTTTGCACAAACGAATTATCTTTAAATCCGAATTTATTGCGTTTCGCTGATTAATATTGTTCATATAAAATTAATTGGAAACTGAAAAGAACCATGAATGTTTTATTTAATTGTACATCGAGTATGTCGAGCATACGATTGATAAAATAATAATAAATGCCGATACAGTTTATGTTTTCGAATTAAAAACAAAAACAAAAGCGACAAGCAATTCCATTATTGCGAGACTCGTTGCCAGAAGAAAAAGTATTAGCAAATCTTTAGAGCTTTTTTGGGAGCGTCCACAGAGGTTTTGTAGATAAAATTTATTTCCATAATAGATGCTCGCTGCGCTTTAGATGCAAATGAAAATTTGCAGTAGATTAACTATTTGAATGGAGTTTTTCTTAGATTGTATGGTTAAATGGAATTTTTGCCAATTTCGAAGAATGAGACTTCAGGGAATTATTTATGTTAATACTCATATTGGGGTATATTGATAGATATACTCGCAATAGAAAGCCGTGCTAAGCATGAGTTGCAATTGTGCGTCCTTTTGAAGCGGACCTTGATTTAATTCGTCTGTTTCTCTGAGATTTATTTTAGTCAGATCAATCGCACATAATTATTCCGAAAAATAGGTAATATTATATGTATATGTATATCTTTCTCACTCCTCTGTATCTCTCTTTCTTTTTATTTCCTCACGGTCTCTCGTAACCTCTCTCTTTGTTAAGCTCTCACTGTTTTTGTTTATAGGTATATGCAGTCTATCTTTTTACACTTTAATATCTGTATCTCTCTTTTTGTCTTTCTCACTTTCTAATTTTATCATCTTCTCTTACTCAGATGCCAGTCATATATATGTTTCCCTATTTTATCCTATCTAAAGGGGTCTCCTAGCCTACATATCACCTATGTCCTAAAAATTGGATCTTGAAGCTGATCACTGAATCAACATCATTACTTTAATACAA
>JAAAKO020055114.1:0-10729 GCA_010015015.2 Bolitophila cinerea | reverse complement strand
AATTTTATTTGGTTTCGATTAAAAGTATTTTATATATCACTTCCACAACGTTTATATATATATATATATATATTTATAATATATATATAAGGTGACAGGCAAACTATACCTTGTAAAAATCTCCCAAAAATTAATATAATTTTATTGTTTTTACAGTTATTATAAAAATAAATGCAAGTAATCCAATATTTTAAAAATTTCAAATGCTCGATAAGAAGATGACTTTGAAAAGTTTAATTTTGAGCTTTAAGGCGGTCTTACAACCATATATATAAAAATAAAGTCCCAATTCAAATCACTTTATTTTACAAGTACACATTTATAATTATTATGTAATAATTTATAAATATTTTACAAAAAATATATTTTTTTAAATTTTATTATAATTTTTAAACATTGTTTTTTTCATGTAATATTTATAATTTTTATTTAAACATCAACATTTTTTTAATTGCCACATTTATTATAATTATGTATATATCTTGACTTTTTTGCAAATACTGGAGAAAATAACCTTTTAGTTTAGGTTCTCACTCATTTATTAATACCTACAATTTTAACTATCATAAATGGGTTTTGTAGAATAAACCTAAATTTTTGAAAAACATATATTTTTTTATTTATAATTGCTATTTAATTCAAAAAAATCTCCCTTATTTAAGTTATTTTGGCAGACAACTGCCAAAAAAATGTTTTTAAGGATAAACACCAAATAAGGTGATCATGCCAGAAATGTTTTTGGGTATTGGATGATCGTTCAGGAACATGAGCTAGCAATAATAGTAAGCATTTATTGTTGTTTTTTTCTAATAAAAAACAAGCAAAAACAAATAAAAAACAAGCGAAAAACAAATAAAAAACAAGCCAACGCTCTCAAATACACAAAGCGAAGAAGAAAGAAATGATAGGAAATAAGATAGACAATTTTTCCAAAGGATATTTTTACTGTCATTTTGACTGTCATTCTAACATTTCAAATCGGCAATCGCTAATTCGCTATCTATATGTTATATCATATTGTGTAGTTCCATCCATTTAATATTTAAAGCATTTAAAACGAATATTTTCAATATTATTATGTAATCGATGCAAAATTAAAGATGATTTTAAATTGAAAAAAATATATGTTTTTAATTTAAGAGAAATCCCAAAACAAGGGTTGGTTAAATTCTAAATTGGTTCTGATAAAAGTACTTATTTTTTTTATTAAAATAAAATAGTCGATATTTTGATGGAAAAACATTGTTTTGCTATAACTTGTCCAAAATGTCGAAATTGTCCAAACTTGTTTGAAAATTCCAACCCAACAAACCAAAAATCTTTTTTACAGTCATAAAATAGCAGAGAATGCTATATCAAATGTATATCGAATGCTCAAGCATTTTTGTTAGGCATCATTAGAGTGCAAAATGCTGCCCAAAATGCTTCTAACATGCTAAAAAGACCCAATAAATAAAAGCTTTATAAGAGCATTCAATGCGCATATCTAAAAGCCGTTGCCGACTAAACAAAACATTTTTTTCATATATGTATCTATATATTTTTTTAAATTTATTATTTTTATTTCTATATGTTTTTTTTTAATAATTTTTATATCTGAAAACTATAATTTCTTAAATTGAAAAATCCCATTTTGACCCTGGGTGGGTTCGAACCTGCACTTTTGGGTAAATGTGATGAGATGTCGAGACTTAGCCAAGTGTGCTTTGGAAACCTATACATTCTATTCATGATTTGTTCATATTTAAACAAGCTTATTAAGCTTGTTAAGAGCATTAAACATCCTTCATCGAAATAGCAGCAAAAAAACAGCATGCGACTAAATGCTGATAAAAATGACAAATCTTTAGTAGCAGCCAAATACTCTTAAAAAAATTCATCAGCTAAGCAGCATCGACTAAATGCGCCTAATAAGCAGCAGCATTAGAAAGTTCTCATAAATTCTCCTATAAACGAAGTTCTTTAGCAGCATCGATCAAATGCTCTGAAAAAACTTCAGCAGCTTAGCAGCATCGACTAAATGCGCCTAAAAAGCTGCAAAATATGAATATGTTTTAAAACTCTGAGCAATAGCATTAATTTTTTTTTTGATTTTTTGCTGGTTATAATTAAGTAACTTTGCCACATAAATGACGAAGTATAATATATTAACTGAAATTATGGTGATGGGGTTCGTCATCGAAGCCGTAACATTATAAGCTCAATAGATGATTTTTTTAAATCATCATTGCATTCCAAATGCATTACTTTTTCATAAAGAAGACAGGTACAGTTAAAGTTTGTTGAGTAAAACCTTGTTTTGGGCAAAAAGAAGCAATCTTTTTAAATTTCATAAAACTTTTTTTTTAGAGAAATGTGGTAAATTATAATGAACCATTTTTTAAATGACTTGATTTATTGGCATAATAATGTTACATATATTACAATTTACTCAATTATGGTTTTCCTCCGTAAAATGTAAACACCCCAAAGCCTGTTATGGATAAATTTACCCACGGTATTGATTTATTTGATCCTCTGATCTTGTCTTTTTGAAATACAGATATTTCATACCAAATAATGATTGTCATTAATAAACACATTGATCTGTGAGTGGACATTTTGTTTTTGCTGTTTTTCTTTTCTATGACATGGCCAAAGTACATTTTTATTCAATAAACATTGTATAATTATTGAAGCTCATTTAATAAATCGTTTTTTAGATAGTCCAATTTTTTAAATATAAAATGGTCCAAATTTCAAAAGAAAATGTATATCGCTGATTAGTTATTTTTTTAGGTTTTTTTAATTTTCAATAATAATAATTGAAGTTATAATAAATATAGGCATATAATATATTATGTACATATAGACACATAATATTTATGCGTACTGTATAATGTAATATGTAATGTAATATGTATTGTATATATATATTTCAAATATAGTGACACATTAAATGTATGCTCTGTTCATTCTAAATAGATACCCGTTTAAATGACTAATTGCCAAAATCGAATGTTTTATATGGTGTATAGACTATATCGTATAAATATAGATAAAAACATTGAAATATATCTCCATGCTTAATTGGAAATTTATGTATATGTGTGTATAAGTATGTGTGTATACATATAAAACATTTTATATCGTATCGTATACACTGTGAGTTGGATGTATCGATTTTTTCAATTATTAAAATCAATGCACTACGAGCATGTAGTTCGTATAAATGTTCAATTAAATTTAAATTGATGATCTCAGCTAAACATTGGTTAGATTGTTTACAAGCAAACTATCTTTATTTTGTTTTATTGTTTTTAAATTTAAAATTTAAATAACGAATATTCATGAGGAGTTTCGTGATTTGGAAAAACTCTCATATTTTGAATTATAAAAAGGCCAACTAACCCGAAATTGGGCATAATCCTTTCACATCATTATGTTTACATGCAATAATTCGAAAACCAATTAAATCTCTAATTTAGAGTTATTTGGCAATATATATGTATATATGGCCTATTAAATAAAATATATTAGGTGGATTGCGTGTGTATAGAGTTTTTTTATAAATCACAAATTAAATAGGACTGTACAAAAATTGCCGTTAATTTTTACATTGTTTTGAAAAAAGTGTATTTTTAAAGACTACACTGGATTTTTTATAAATATATATATATTAATTTACAATTATATAACAAAAAACCGTTTGTACTATATAAAAAATATCCCCAAAATAGCTTGATAAATTAATACATTTTTTAAAATTATAAAAAATTGTCTTTGGAAAAATTGTTTTTTTTTTTCAATTGCATATTTGAGAATCGCAAGACAGTAAAACATATTAAAAAAACGGCAATATTTTTGATTAATTTGTTTCCATCTTTTGCGTATGCAGGCCTATTGAATTTATTAATTTTAAAAATTCAATCCACCCTTATAAAATTGGTTGTGGTCAAAATCGACAGTACATATAGAACTCAGTTTTTCGTGATTGCCTAAATGCCGTTTAACGGCCACAAAGCTTAAATAGCTCAAATAGCAAAAATAGCAACACAATCCAACAACAAAATCCAACAACATTATTGCATTAAATTTTAACTCAAGCAAAACGATAGTGGTGATATGTAGGCACCCTTATTATATTTAATAAGCTACGCTGCTGGACCATTCGAATATTTAATCGGTTTCTACTTTCAATAAATGCAGACGAGGATCATTATTAATTCTGCCATGTCGCGCCTGGAGTGCATTGAATGGATTTTCATTCAGCATTACCACTACAAAGTGACGCCTCAAACAAACCTATATATATATATATATATATATCTAAAATATATGTATATAAATCTGTTGCCATCTGTCTGTGTGAGTACAGAGGTGTCAGCCGGCCGGCCGACGGCTGTTGGTTCTTTATTTTGCCTAGCCGACCGCCTTTTTATAAAACCGGTGTCATACGAGATTTTTTATATTATTTGTTCAGCATCCTAACGCATTCACTTAAAGTTAATATAAGAGATGTAATAAAACCAGAAGATACAGAAAATATAAACATTGCCTTTTCTTGTGATAGGAAGGTCTCCGGTTCGATCTCGGCCGAACCGAAATTTTTCACTTGTTTTTGAAAAGCCAGTTTATAAGCTAAATTCTGTTTCGGCCACAATCTATAAAAGTTTCAATTCGCATGTGCGTTTTGTTTTATAACTTTCTTTCCTTTAAAATTAAAATTTGGAATTTATTATTGAATTTAACATTAACCGTAATTGTGTTCCGTTTTTGTCGCATTCTTATAAATATTATTGCTTTTAATGTACCGAAAAAACAATATTTGTAACACAAAAGCAACAATCTGCTCAAAAATTAACAAAAGATAAAGAAAAAAAAATCTGCCTAAACAATTGTACAACCCAAAAAAAATTGTCATCAAATACAAATACATGTTGACATTATTTTTTATTGGGACAATATTTTTTTGGCTCAATACATTATTTATGGTTACAAAAATGTATTTATAGTAAATATTTTTTTTTTAGTATTATTAAATTTTTAATTCAATATATTTTTTATAGAAACTATAATTTTATTTTAATTTTTATCGTTGGTCATTGTTAATAAATAAGTAGGACTGAGAGAAAAATCCTTTTTTCACGCCACATGTAATTAAATCGGCTAGTCTTCGGACGACTGAAAAATCGTCTTTCAGTCAGTTAGCCGCCGCACCGGCCGCTATATATTTTTTGGGTCTAGCCGACCGGCGATTAGTTTCCATCGGCTGACACCTCTGGTGTGAGATATATAGCGCCCGTTTATAACTCTGGTGCGCGCGTGTGTATCCGCTGAGAAAATAATATAATATATAGATAATGCTTCTGGCCAGCGGCAACGGCAGATATTCAATATTCCGTTTTTTTCCTGCGTCAATCGAAATGACAGCCGCTGATAGTCGCATTTATAAACGAAACGACGCACACGCAGTCATCATTAGCTCTTCTCTTTATCAGTAATTATTTGTTTTACGAACTCATCTGGGAGCCGTTTATATTCACTCACACACACACATACAAATTTATTATAGACACACACATTTTTTATTAAATACTATTAATATTGTTTATGAATTCCCGTTTATCTTTAATGTTTATTTTTCTATGCATATTTTTTCAGAGTGATCCCGTGGCTTATCGGAAATATATATTCATATATAATATAAATACAAAGTTCTAGTGAACAGTTTAATAATGTAAAATATTAAAACACGCGAGTGTTCGATCCGTTATTTGTGTGAAGTGTCTTAACGGATGCGCATCTAAACATACCCGGAACCCAACTGAGGACGTGCAACGGAAAGGCAATGCGTGAGACGTGGTAACCTAACCTATTATATATAAATCTATATATATATAGAATATGGCCGCTAGTAATATCGTGTGTGAGTGGCTTAGGGCCCTTGGGCTGGCCCAGTACGCGGAGAGTTTTCTCGACAATGGCTACGATGACCTGGAGATTTGTAAGCAGGTCGGTGATCCGGATCTGGACGCAATCGGTGTGAGTAGTGCCCAGCACAGGCATAAACTGCTGAAGAGTGTGCGCCAGTTGCGCGAGAACGGAGCGGCTAGTGTGTATTTTATGCTGAGTGGTGTAGGAGACGGTGATATAAGTGCGTTATCGGATAGCAGCGAGTTTCTGAGCGGACGTGATAGTCCAACGACTGGCCTGGACGTGCTGCTGGTGGAGCAGCTGAATGCGGACGGAGTTCGATTGACAGCGCATCCATACTCGACGCCGGTAAGTTTGATTTTCTTCTTAAATTGGATATTTAGGTTTTCCATAAAAAAACTTTATTATTTCACTTTTGAAAACTCTCTATTTTAATATGAGGCGTTAGATATTTTAATTAGTCCTTTATCGTCCTTGTTTATTATATGTAATAATCGTCGAATACCGTCAATAAAAAACAAATTAAATCGTGAAAATCCTAGATTTCTAATTATGAGGATGGTTTATTTCCTACTTTGAAGGCATGTTTCCATTGTTCCCCAGAAAAAGGAAATCAATTGAAAATATTTAGCTGTATTTACAATCAATTTATTTTTTACGTTTTAGACCTTTTATAACAATTTCCATAGATAAAAATGTTGTTTTTTACATTCTTCAAATGTCTAAAAGGCTAAAATCACACATTTTAGGCATTTTGGATTTTTAAAACCATGTTTTTCTAAAAGGATTTAAAATGAAAATATTTGTATTCCACTTAATTTTTTATTATATTTAAATTTAATCTCTTCGTATATGCCTTTTCGGTAGATCGATAACTTCAGGTAACCGATCCAAGTCCTGGCTCTGATCTTAGCAAATGTATAAGAGATAATCGTCTGTAGGAATTTTATTATATTAAAGAAATGTTTGCTCTCAAATACATGTACAAGTAAATCCCAAGAAATTTTCAAGCTAAGGGGAATAGGAATTAAGCTGAATAAGAAATTAATAATGCCTTGGTTGGTTGGCTGCAAAAGGACACAAATAAATAAAAGCTTATTCTGTCAAATTCAGCCTTTAATCGTGTTGTTTTCTATCGAAATAACGTTTTCCAAAAAATCTGCTTCTCAAAATGTTATTGGTTAAAAAAATTAAAAAAAAAAATTTTTTGAAAAAACAGTATTTGTAAAACAGAAAATTTTAAAAATGAAAAAATACAGAATTGTGTTAAAACTATTTTTTGTACGTAAAAAAATCACTTAATTGAGGTTCGCAAATACTATCGTAACGATTTTCTTCCCGAAATATTTTCTGTATTTGCCTATGTTTGAAGGGTTTATTTTGGGTTAGTCGTGTCGGCCATTTCAAAGCTCATATTTAATACTAGTTAATACTTATTCAGTTCTTCCGACTTATCAAAACAATCGAAAAATTGCAAATTCAGCAATTAGGAAAACCCATACAGCCCTAAATAAAAGCTCCGCCCCCTAAAATTTAATTTAGCGAACTTGAGTTATAATCTATAAAGTCCATAAAATCAGTGTTTTCTTGCAATTGCACATTTTTGAACCTGAGCTTTTCTAGCACGGAACGGAGGACAGAGATTTGATCTCAGGCCCGGAGTCTGCGGGCGAAAAAGGTCCTGTTGGTAACCCTTGGTCTTGACACTTCCGCATTAGTAATTCGTTATATGAACTCGGCAAGAAAGCTTGATTTTTAAATCTAGAAAGACATGCTCGTGGATTGGATATTTATTCATTTTAATATTTTATATATTATATATTGTATATTGGACTTTTGACGACATTCTCTTCTGTCATGGGTACAAGTTAAAAGCATCTCCGAGAAACCATGTTCGATCTAGTATCAATATTAGCCATAAACGGTAAAGGGTGACCCATAAATTGGAGCATATATACCGGCTGCAAATTTAGAATTCTTACTTCGTTTTTAAAATGTACATTATACATTTTTAGGACATCCAAGTCCGTCATGAGCTACGTTAAAAAGCATACCTGAGAAACCATGTACGATTTAGTGTCAATAATTGCCAAATACGGCAAAGGGTGTCCCAAAAAATTGTGTATATATTTTGGTCTCAAATTTACGTTTAATTTTATATTTTAAAATATGTATTTGACTTTTTAACGAGATACGACTCTGCTATGAGTAACGTTTAAACGCATCCCAAAGTATCAAATTAAGATCTAGTATCAATTATAGCGATATGCGTTAAAGGGTGTCTCAAAATTGGTGTATATATTTCGGTCCCAAATATACGTTTTTTTTAATATGTCTAATTGACTTCTATACGATAATTGATTTTGTCATTAATGAAGTTTAATGATGAACCAGTTATCTAATGTCAATAATATACGGTAAAGGGTGTCCCAAAAAATGCACATATTTCGGTCCCAAATTTTAATTAATTTTTTTTAAATACATCACCGAAAAAACAGATACGAGGTAGTAATAATTATGGCATATCGCTATGCGTTAAAAGGGTTTCCCAAAAAGTGGTGTATATATTTCGTTACAAAATTTACTGTCTATATTTTTTAAAAAGCGTTCTTTTACATCCGGTTCTGTCATTCTGTTTAGTAAACGCTCCTTCAAGAAACCAATTTTGTAAAGATTCTTCAATTTTTGTAATTAAACGAATCTCCGATAAATCAGCTGCATTCAGGAATCAAAAATAAAGAGTGTCCGAAAAATTTGAGTGAATCTATTAAAAATCATTTTTTGACCTATGTTTAAAATCCGTAAATTGTGTGTCTCTGAAGTTAATCTGTTGGTTTTAATTACATATAATTTATTTCTTATATTTTGTTTAAAAATAACATTGATTTATAATTCTTATAAATGTATTTTTTTATACAATCCTCACACGCAGAACACCCACACACACACGCACACAAAGAATATCACGGAATTTATGAGCATGCGAGCATAAATACAGACAAAACATGTTTCGCATTCCAGCAGGGTCTATAACTGTATATACATTCGAATAAATACTGTGCCAATAAATATTTACCGTTTTATTTTGCTATCGCATGTTGTGCAGACTGCCAATGTCAGAGCTTTATTGTTCTTATGACAATAAACACATAAAATCGGCGTACCTTGTACCACACAGTTACACACACACACACACACACTCACATACCGGTAATATACATAGGGCTTCACACACACACACACACACACACATATATAGACTCAAACACACAAATAAATATAAATAAACCAACGAACACCGATAGTAAAGTATTTTTATTAAATTTCCATTTTTGCCTTTTTTATTGCGCACGTGCGTGCCCTAACATACTCGTACTATAAGGTTCATGTTTTATATATCTTTATATATCTATATTCAAATAAAATGATATGTTTATTTATATGTATACATATATATCTATATACAGCGCCTGCACTAATGTATATTGCGTGAGGTTGTGTGCGGTCGCACTCATTGAAGGTTTCGTTATCATTAAATTGACTTAATTGGAAAGAAATCTTTGAGTCGAACCAGCCCCAGCCGCGCGTACGCGTACGGCTGCCATGCGCGATTACCTTATTTTATCCATGTAATAAAGAACTAAAACTCGATAAAACCAACATTATACAAAGTATATATGTATATATATAACTGATAATACAAATATGTATATTATAATATTATACACTCTGTGGTCTGTGCACTGCGAGTACACGCACACAACACAAGCATATAAAGGAGAGTGGGGTACATTCGGCCATGGTGTACATTCGGCTAGTCCAATTGTTTTTGTTATTATTTAATTAAACCGAAAAAGATATATAGGGTTATTGTGTAGTATAAAACCTACTAACCTGGGATGCCATTAAAATAGCAACAAATACCCAAAAAATATAATATTACAAAATAAATCGTATTTTTGATAACTATTAATTTACAATAATAATGAAAAAATAAACTGAACGGAAAAACCAAACCTGTTATTTTATTTCTTGATTTTCAGCTACTTACAAATATAATAAAATAATAATAAAATGAATAACCAAAAAATATAAAATATATTTTCGATATTGTTGAATAATATTTCATATTTATGTTATTTGCAAGTAATAATATAGTATTTTTTGTTGTTGTTTTATATGCACGTATTATATATTCCCTAATATTTTGAGTATTCGGAAATATTTTCAGTATTCGCGTAATCGCAAACATTTAAGTGTAAATATCGCGCTCGATATTTGGACCCAGAAAAAGAGAGAAAAAGAGTAAAATTAAAAATATATTTTTCACGCTGCACAATTTTTTAGAAGCACTTTTCTTTTGGAAAGCGGTTTATTTTTTCCTGCAATTTATTGAAAATAAACAAAATTGTTACATACCAAACTATATAATTTTTGATATTTGATATTTGCGATTATAGACTTTAAATTACTGTATTAGTAAAAAATATCCAGATATTTGCAATATTACTAATATTTTTTGCGATATTATAAGTATTATTCGGTATTATAAAATGTTTCTACAACATATTACGGAGTGAATATGCCTCGAATTATTTTGAATGTACCCCGATAGGTCGAATGTTATCAGGTGTAACGGGAACAACCTCGACAGGAGGAGCTTCGCCAAAAATAATGACACGCCAGCCGGCTTTTTATGGCCGGCACTCCTCCCGCAATTTCCCTTGCCTGGCTATGGCAGCAGCGGATTGGCAAGATGCCTCTCCAGGGATTGTTCCCAAAACAAAACACACAAAACTTTACATTAAGACAC
>JAAAKO020055103.1:0-10731 GCA_010015015.2 Bolitophila cinerea | reverse complement strand
TTAACGGTCGCATCCTTGGAGAGTGTCCTGTGAAGTCTCGAGGATGGTTGCACACCCTCAATTTCCTCACAGAAATCCACCCATGAGATACGTTTAGCCGTCTTTAAAGCTTTCTTATATGTTCTCTGAGCTGATGAGAAGTGATCCCAATCTCCCCACAAGCCAGTTTTCCGAGCCTTATTAAAAGACTTCCGAGCCATTCCGAGCCAGCTTACGGATTTTTTGGAGATCATTCGACCACCAGGGACACGGGTTCAAAGGCTGTACGTAGGTCTGAGGTGAGGTGCTTTACAGAACTCTCTAGACCTTCGATGTCATCCGTTTTAAAGTTCCACTATACTGCCCTCTCGGCAATGAGATCAGTAAACTTGACCCAATTCGTTGTTTTTCGATTCCGAATTTTTATCGGACGAATCGGGTCTGTATAGCGCTCAAAGTAGATGATTTTGTGATCAGAGGAAGTGATATCGCTAGAAACCTTCCAATTTTTTATCAAATCAATGATCCCATTAAGCACAGCGTCAGGTCTAGCACCTCTTGTCTTCTAGCCGTCACAAAAGAAGGCTCGCCGCCATTGTTGACGATTTCTAAATTCGATCCAGTCAAGAATCCAAGTAGTGCTTCTCCTCTGAGGTTGGTGTTCGAGCTACCCCACAGGAGGTGGTGAGCATTGGAATCTACTATATGTCCCAACTTTTTTTTAAGTCCCAATGTTCTTTTTTTTGTGTGTTTCAACGTTTATTTTGTTTTTCGCTAAAATGGCTAAAAAAATGACCATAACTCCGTCACAAAAAAAGGCAAACGCTTAAAATTAGTGTCTTAAATTCACGAGCCCATCAAACGGACAAAACTTCAGCGAAATCTGAGAACCAAAGTCCGGATGGGTGGCCGTACTCACGAGGAATGGGCGTACATATATATTATATTAAAAATCAAATTCCCGAAATTCCCGGAATATTTAAAATTCTAATTCCTGGTAAACGGTAATTGAAATTCCTAGAAGGGAATTCCCGCAGGTACCAAACTCTAGTGGTGGCCGTAACAAAGAGTTCTCCTAGACCATAAAAACGTTTGACTTATATTTTGTTGTTTGTTGTATTGAAAAAGACTAACAAATCTACTAGAGAACGTCACGGTGATTAAAATCAAGCAATTGGTCAAAAGAGGTTAAGATTTTTGCAATCTTTCCTTGGAACTTTCCTATTTACTATTCCTTTAACTCACTACATAAAATTCATTTTTAAAGGAAATTCTACTTTAATCACTTGTTCTGTAAAGTGGGGTGTTGACCGACTACTATAACCGGATTTGAGAGAACCTTCTTGTGGAATCTCAAAAAATACAGTATGGCCACTACTTGATACGGGTTCTTAAATATATTCGCTAAAAAAGGAAATAATTCAAGACATAAAATACAAATATTAGAAGAATGCTAGCTAATTGTTTCGAGCTTGTCTTCTGAATCTAAAAGGTCCATATTTTCAATAGATTGTTTTTATTTACAGCCCATAACCTCTGCAAATTACCGAGAAAAGCTTGAATTGTTAGATAGCCCTTTCTTTACTGCTTACTCTTTTGGTGAAGAGATATATTTCGCTCTTATCATCTTGTGTGTATGATGGCTTTCAGTATCATCTATCAAACAATCTAAACAGGCTAAAAACTTGAACCATCAAGCTTGAAAAAAAATATCTTTTTCGTTGGTTGATCCGGATTGTTGTAATGATGTATCATCTTGGATACCACCAAATGACAGTTTAACAACCAAAGATTTACCAAGGCCATCGTTGGGCTGGTTTATGTTTAAGCTTTTCTGGATATTAGAATCCTAATTTTGATATTTTCAATTAGGGCTGAAAATCATTAGATGTGTTTTGCTAAAATCAGCTTCCTGACTTGCCGAATACTTTCTCTTTGGACTTCTACTTATTGGCTGAGTAGAATATTACCGAAAAATGCGTTATATAATATATACTCTGTCAAAAAGTTGAGCTGAGAAGTCGGAGTTGGTGTCGGAGTCGGTGGAGTTGTTTATAGTTTTGGTAGGAGTCTGAGCCGGAGACATTTAATTTATACTGAGCTCGACTCCTAAAAAAAGACTTTCCGAGGTCACATTTTCCACGGCTCTGATCCAGAGCAGAAGCTGTAATGCAGTTTAATACTAAAATTAGCGGTAACTCAATTTCTCCACGTTCTCTTCCCCTATGGGAAATTATTATCGGTTATACAATATTTCAACAAACAAATTAAATTTTATTTGTTTAATAACAACTATATTATTTATAAACTTAAAACATATTTATTATATTTGAATTAACGGTATATTTTCAAAAAGTTTTTTTGAATCGAAGTTGGAATCGGAGTCGGAGTCGTACCTTTTTTTAAATTAAAAATTGGGCAAATCATTACTTTATCTTCCAAAAAAAAAATTTAAGAATTTAGTAAAGGCTGCCCTTATTTTATATTTTAATTTTCTCGCAAAATCACCATTCAAGGGTGGGTAAAAAAATGTTATTTCTATAGTTTTCCATTTTTGGAATGTACACCTTCTCCGCCAACGCAATTGAGAACAATTAGGTAGAACTATGGCAAAGTAATGTTAGTTTCTAACTATTATTTTTTACGCCAGTATATACAAAATGGCGGTTTTAGCGGATTTAATAGTGGCTACATACTCTTCAAAACACATCCCACAAAAATCATTAAAAACGTTAGATTTTCATTGTAAACCCCTCTAATCTAATAAAAACAACCTGCTGAGCGCCAACGAGGGCGCAGCAGCGGCGGTTGCCAATGAATATTAATATATTCGGCGTCTCGCGGATACGGCCGGCCGGCTGACACCAGTTATCTATACGGTTGAAGATTATAAAAACTACCCTTTTGTATACCCTATATAAGTATTCAATCCCAACATTATAAATATTCCTTTTTCATCGATTATACTATAATTTACCCATTATATATAAAAAGTACAGCACGTCTGAAGTGTCAAGAATAAATGTATTTATTAATTCATTGACACCCTGTCAAAGCTTCGTTTGAACTTGCCCTACATTTGCGTCGTAAAACTTCCCGTTTGCAAGCGCACACACACACACTCGCGCAGCCATATAATAAACAAACATAACCTGTAAACACACTAATACTATAGCATACTCACAAATTGAAATATATATATATATATATATATACATGACACGACACATTTCCCTCAACGTATGTATAGTGTTGCCGCAACAAAATAATCCATTATAAATAAATTATTGCGATTTTTTGTGAGAGCGCCGCGCTGCACGCGACCCACCGTTCGAAAGGTCATGAAACATTCACACACACACACACACACATACATATATTAACTCCAAAGTACATAAAATATGCTGTATTAATCTATATATACGTGTGTATGTATATACACTTTAATATATATAGCATATAAAGTGACCACCACCACGTTTGAGCCCAGCCGTTTTTTTTTGTTTGTGCCGGCCGCCCGCTCGTGCCGCACCCCCAAGCACATTCGGCGCGGCCGTCGTGGCGGCCAGAGCTTTACGGGAAAAATATAGCCGAGCACACGAGTGGTAATATGCTCACTATGTGTACACACAGGGTAGCCTAAATTAAACAGAAGGTTAATATTAAAGGTGTCCAAATTAAAAGAAACGTTTCTTTACACTAGAGAAGAACCGGTTAAATCCGGTTAATCGGGGGAATAAAGAAAACGGTTATTTTGAAAGGGTAGATCATATATTATCATTTCTTTGTTGTCACATCCAAACCCAATCTTATCGAAACCCCACAGATCTCAGAACTCATATTTAGAGATGCTGAAATAGCGTTCATATTTATTTAAGATACAATAAAAATGCTCGCTTAATAAAAACCTAAAAAAGTATGCGCTTCCCCAAGGGGTGCCAACAGCCAGTCTGTTTAAAAATGGAATATATTTTGAGTGGTTTAGGGATCAATAATTTAAAAAAAGCTTTTTTTTAAACTGCCGGCCATTGGCACTTTTTGATCAAGGACATTTTTTAACGTTATGTTTTTATTACTTTTTTATAAAAGGAATAATAACGGAATATGAAATCCACCTCAAAAATAGTGGTATAGTATGAGGTGATATATTTTGGTGTGGCATATTATAAAGCTGTATATTATGGGGAGGAATATTATGGGGTTGCATATTATATGATTTTTTCTACAAAACTTGGTGCCATATTTGTCGACATATGAAGTAACATATCACATAATATGACATATAAAAGGTGCAAATAATAAACTTGGTGACACATGTTTCCACAGTGGCAAATTCTTCTTTTTGCCAAAGTGGATACCAATGGCCGAAGCAATGAATTGCACATTTAACCAAAAACGGAAAGAATCACAATTGTAAAATTTGAGTGCCAGATTGACATTCATCCCACTAGCATCTTCATTTAAGGATGGCCTCTGCAACGCGGCTGTCAAGCGTTTCCGGCATCTTTCAGGCGCGTATTAAGCGAACGTACTCTAACATACGACCAGACAAATAATTTGGTGATTCAGATGGAAGCATCAATCAACGCAAGGCAACTGTTGTTTGCTCAAAGTGACGACCAGTTAGACCCTAATGCCATTACACCAGCGCATCACGTTATCGGCACGGTAACGGTACAATGCCCGTATTCCGAAGACGTTCTCGATGTGCTAGATAACAGGTGGACCTTATGGATGCCTGCAGCAAAAATTGTACCAGCAATTTGGGAAATCATGGAAAGAGGATACCTAGCTTCACAGCGGAACAAATAATATCGACTGCACCTTAATCTAATGCCAGTTGATATGGGTATTCTCCAAGATGAGAATACTTCTCCATCTATGTGACCATTGGATCGAGTTGACTCAGTTGACAAAGCAGCTGACTGATGACGTGCTTAAGTTCCGAATACCAGCGCAAGGAAGAATATTGACGGCTTTGTGATGGACATTACTCTATGGGATCGTCTAGTTCAAAAGCTATGATTGGTCCTTTCAAATGAAACATGACACCCAGACCTCACAAACGATGCAGTGATGTTGATTCCACACGAATGTAATACAAACCAGTCCTCCTAGGGTTTTTCAACTTAAAAAGGATTTTCTCCTTAAAATAGTTTTAATTCCTATCTGGTGATAGTGATATAAAATCCGTCAACGCTTGCAGAGAATAAATGAGAACAAAATTGATCGTTGCCAAAGAAATGGGGAAAATAAATTCAAAATTTGAAAGCCGGTTGTAGGAAAATAATATTTTTTTAAAACTTATCATTTATGAATAACCCAAAAAAATGATGGTATTAAAAATGATAGATTTTCCACAGATATCGTTGGACAGTTTGGTTGAAGACCACAGATGGAAAAAAATAAATCAAAAAGAAGATCTTGTGAAAACAATATTTTCAGCCAAGCTATAAAAATACTATACAAAATTTAAAAAAACCTCTCAACTTATTTTTTAGGACTTTTCAAAGAACCAAAAAACGCAACGTGACCGCTGACATTCGAATTGGTATCGATTGGCTTCATTGAGTTTGGAATTCGTTCCGGTCTTTGGGTAAAATCTTAAGCAAAAATTAAATATACTAAATTAATAAAATATCCTGTATTATTATATCGATTATGATCTCCAGAATTGCTAAAATTACTTTAAATAACTTTCAAACAATAAAAACTGCCTAAAAATCAAAACTTACAACTTAAAGTAAAATCCATCCATCCATGCCTATAAAATCCTACGACTTTTACCCTAGAAATCAACACCAACCAAAACACCCCTCTCCACCTGTTCTCTGGTTCCTTCCCTTCATTAGACACCCACAACAACAAAACCGACATGCAAATGAATTTGAGCCCAAAGGAAATGGAACTTTCTATGTGACCACACACACACACACACGAAGGTTACCTATATACAATTCTCGCGATCATTATGTGGAGCTTTAGGTGAGAGAAGTTTTACCCTTACTATATTAAATGTCAAACACACACAAACACCCCGGCAGAGAGCGCAACAGGTGTAAATTGAGAATGTGTTTGCGTGTACTATATACTATGTACTATATACGAGTATACCATATATATATATATACTTTATATACAGGTAAGCTGCTTACACCTTATTCAAACAAACAAGTGAGCGAAGTCTTTATGCAAATACAAGTAATACACTGCTGGCTGAGCGTACTTTGTTATGTACTGATGGTTTGTGTTGTTTTTGTTGTTGTTGTCGTTCAATTATGTCCGCATGTGCGAGTATTTCCAAGGGACTCAAGGACGAACACAATGCGTGTCCTATTTACTTAATCGTGTTTGTTTATATTTCTATTATATAGTCATAGAGTGTGTCTTTAATCAGAAGTAGAATTCTTTCTTTGTCCATTTTTTAAAATAATAATTCAATGTTGACACGCAAATTTCTGACTTACCCTCGTTTTTATTGCTGCCCACCAGCAGCTCAATGTCTGACATGTCCGTTTCCTGGAGCATGGTCATCGGATCCGATGGCAAGAACACACCGTCAATGGTGGGCGCCGACGGAAAGCCCAGGATGCCCGAGTACGAGTTCCACTGTTGCACCGAAATCGTTTTGGCGTCAACGCTGCGCATGCACGCCAACACCAGACTCGGAGACTCCTAACGCGTAAACATTAAATTAAATATAAAATCGATATTATGTCATGTCGACGACGAATCATCATCATTCATCATTCAACATCATCAATAATTCACCTTCAACATTGTCGAGTTGCAATTGCAGTCATCGATTAGGGTTAGACCGATTTTGACGGCACGCTCTCCGCTCATGTGGCTCCAGGGTGCATTCAGAGAGCCGGACTGCATAACACCACGACGGGCCAGACCCTTTGTGACCGGTGACATTAACTGAAGATTCACTGAGCTCGAACCGGCCGACTCTCCGAATAGCGTGATCATGTCGGGGTCACCGCCGAACGCACGTGCGTTGTCCTTCAGCCAGCGAATGGCCAACGCCTGGTCCCACAGTCCAACGTTACCTGGCGATGCAAACATTATATTAAAGGGAGTTGATTCGAAAATGAGTTTTAGATGCGAAAAAAACTTAAGTGGCCTTAGATTCATCTCTGACCCAAATTTCAAACCAAAAAATTGTGTTATGGCCGAGTCACGATTGGCCAAATGATACAATTAACCAAATGATACGATTGGCCGAATGATACGATCTTCCGAATCACGATTAGCCGAATCACGATTAACAGAATACACAAACCACAGGAATTCGGATTTACTCAGTCGGTAATGCAGTACAGTTAATCGTGTGTCTGCCAATCGTGATTCGGCCAATCGAGATTTGGCCAATCGAAATTTGGCCAATCATACCATTTGGCCAATCGTAGTACATTATTATATTACTTAATTAGCAGTGTAATAAGTTCTATCAATCAACAATCAATCAGTTTACAGTATATTAATCTCTCCCTTCATCCCCGGGTGGATCAAAAGCAAAATGTAGGCTGAACCTGGAATTCGGAATGGATTTGATGATTTGGGCTGACCTCAGCAGTATTCTAGTACATCAATAAGCAACAATGCGGTATCTTGTAGAAATGGCTATTAAACCTAAAACCCTAAAGCCATGGCCCGTCTCAAGGTACGCTCAATGTTGTAGCACCGTAAATTCGGAAGCGTAAGTTATAGCGTAGGATTGGGCATTCCTAACTTATTCTGGTCTGGCTCTACGCACAAAATCTCATTAGGACCTGGGCAAATTTAAAAAATTTTAAAAATAGGAGCGCTGACGAAAAAAAGGTAATACAAAATATTAAAGATAATGAGCCACTGAATACGAAACAGGTTTCAGATCGCGTTGTTCGTGTTTGTATGAAAATTTGAGGGGAAATGACGCGTTCTAAAATCTGATTTGAACTCAGAGGCTTATTTCCTTAAATATTTAGTAAAACTTTTTTTAGGGGCTCTGCCCCTAAATTGATCTATAGCCAGGACTAGTTTCTCCTGAGACCACTACCAAACCCCAGTGCCGATCCTAGGGCCGACAGGAGGATGAGTAAAAGACGCAGAAAACACGAAATAGCACAAGCTGCTCAGGAAGCATACCAGGAGGCCTCGTCGCCCCAATAAGATTGTCATAGGGGTGATAGGAGGATATCAGTCCTATGCAGATATTTTTAGTAATGTCAAGACGGATTCTTGTATAGCAAAGCTAGGGGAAAGCGTGATCCGAATTAGATGATCCGAGAATTGGAAACTCATGTTTAAACTCAATGAATCGGTATAAAATAATAAAATACACCCGACTTTCAGGACTCCATCCTAGAAAAACAAGGTGGTAAAGAAGTAACTGTAACCGTAACTGTCACACAGCGTACTATATTACTGGAACTAAGCGACTTTGATGAAAAAACTTCCAAGGAGGACGTAAGCGTGGCAATCAAAGCCCAACTGTTCATAAAAGAATTGCAAGACGATGCAATACGACCGAGACAAAGTGTACACATTTTAAGATTATCCGAAATATTTAGTAATATCGGTAATATTTTAAAATATATTACGAATTCTGGTAATATCTAGAATTCTTTCAGAATAGCGGAAATAATTATATATATATATATATTACAAATATTCTGTAATAAATTAAGAATATTCTGTAATATTTTGTAATATTCTGTAATATTTTGTAATATTCTATAATATTCTGTAATATTTGTAATAACACCTCGCGTCACGACGTTTAACGACTTTTTAGAGATAGATAGATTTTAGTAACTGGGCCATTTTGAATTCTCGAAGAAGTTTGCGGCGTTTTTTGAGTTTTTTTTTTGCAGCGAATGAAATGAAGGGACCACACAAAAACACAAATTAAATAATTTTAGAGTTTACGGTAAAATGAGTACTTTTTTTGTATGTGTGTGTGCTTGAATTTTGTTATATTATGTAATATTCTCTTATTTTTGTAGTATAGTGTAATAATATGTAATATCGATAATATTTGGAAATATATCGAGAATATCTGCGATTTGTGTATAATATTAGAATTATTTTGTAATATTTGTAATATTTGAAAAATATTGGTATTATTTGTAATAATTCACAGAACTCTGTAATATCAGAATCAAGAATATGGTGATTGTACAATATATCGAGAATATCTGTGATTTTTGTTAGATATCAGAATTATTTTGTAATATATGTAATAAATTTTTCAGATACAGATAAGGAAAACGCTAAAGAACCGGGTACCCGGGTAAAAAAGTCGGGTATCGACAGAACTAATATAAATCATGTGTACCTGTGTCAGAGGTGTCAACCGATTAAAAAACAGCGGCGGCCGGCTAGACTCTTAAATTAGATGGCGGTCGGCGCCTAATTTACTAAAGCCAGTTTTTTTGTCGGCTGGCGACTAGCCGATTTATTTACTTCCAACGGCAGCTAATGTGAAAAAGTTAGTAAAAACGTATTCACGGACATATATATTTATCATCACAAAATCCATCAATAATAAAAGAGGGTAGCACCAATCATGCTTTTATTTAGAGGGGGAAAGAATCTAAGATCCAATAAAAATCCATGATATTCTTTTCATTTTCAGGTAAATGTTTCATATTTTTCATATATTCTTTGATAAAATTCTAATTGCAAGCAGTTAATTGGGAGTTCTCATGGATTTCAGTGGAATTTCACCGGGATTTCAGTGCGATTTTCCAGGGATTTTATCGGGATTTCACAGGTATTTTCCGCACAATGCTTATTTTTTATTATGAGGGATTTCACAAGTTTTCTCGGGAGAAAATCCAGGGAAATCCTGAAAAGTTTTGGGAAATTAACGGAAAACCTACAAATTCTCAAGAAATTAATTGTGCTTAGATTGTATTTTTTTTGTTTGGTATTTCGTTACACGGGAACTTTGAGTGATTTATAAGGATTTCTCAGTGGAGGATATCGGGGAAATCTGGGGAAATCCACGGAAAACCTAGGAGAATGCCGGGAAAACCTAGGGGAATTACGGGGAAATACCAGGAAATCCCGGGAAATCCCGTATAAATCCCCAAAATATTCTGGAAAAAACATGCAAATATAGTCTTTTCTAGGTTTTAACAAACCACATAACCGGCTATTTATAGCAGGAGAAAATCATTTGTCCGGCCAAAAGATTGAACCGGATTCCTCCCAATCAAAGTCAACCGCGTTGTTTCTCTCGACGAAAGTTTGATATTAAAAGTAAACCTAATGTTTTTAGTAATCCTGAAAAAAATAATATATTATAAAAATGTTATTTTCTAGTATAGCGCCGACTTTAGCCGACCAGCCGGCTAGAAGAAAAAAGGTGCCAGCGAAATATAAAAAAATGGTGCCGGCCGGCTTACACCTCTGACCTGTGTATCCATTGGATATCTTATCTAGAATCAAAATCAAAAACAAAACAAAACATTTTGCATTCTTTAATTGCAACGCAAAAACAGGCAAAACACTAGCAAAAAAATACAAATGACAGTTTAACTTAAATATAATACAAATTTTAACCCCTCCCCTTAAAGGGAAAATTTCTACTATAGAAAACTTCTTTTTTAGCAATACATTTTGGTTTTTAAATACTATTGTAAAAAGTCGATTAGTAAAAACATATGTAATTAGACAATAAAACTAATTTGTCGCTCTCCTAACCAATTGTGTTTTTGCAGATAGAACTTATTGAATTTAGCCCTCGAAATTGTATAA
>JAAAKO020055092.1:0-10734 GCA_010015015.2 Bolitophila cinerea | reverse complement strand
GCTGTATCGCCATGGAAGGAAACTATGTTGAATAATAAAAATGAATTTTGACAAAAAAATGTGTTTTTCATTGAAACTATACGAACTTTTCAGCCGACCTGTTATAGACAAACGTGCGGGTGTGCAACGTCAAAATGCAAGACATGAACGACCACATAATTTAAGTTTTACCCCATACATACCCAGCACTTGGATATTGGAGATACAATAAGAATTTGAGATACAAATGCATGCCAACGTACAAATGTTTAGTCGCCGCACAATATAGAAACGATGTACATGTATGTTAAGCTTAGCGGGTATTAGCCAGTTTCTAATTTCATATAAGTGCCTGCTATATAATATGGATTATTATTGTATACACATTTACGCATCTACAGAAACTCCGATTTCAACATATACGAGTACATGTACAATGTACTATATACATACATTACAATTGAAGTAAGGGTTTAGTGCATTCAAAGATTATATACACTTAAAATTGCACTTCTGTTTCTCAAAGAGTGTCAGCACCCGATTTTGGTATGTGTTTACGAGGATAAGAGGCAAGGGCGTGGTACATAAATCAGATTCTGCGATCCTTTGAAGTGCGGGAGGCGGGACATTTGGTGGGAATAAAACACCACATTATAGTCCATGGAAATGGTGACCAAATAAAAGCTCGCTCAATATTAACACGCTCAAAAGAATTTCAACAAGTTTTTGATAACTACTGAAGAATTATGTAACCAATTTTTATGATTGAAAAATCCAAAATTTGTAGGAGGAATTTCGAAGATATAGTTCAAACAGTTGCGTTGTCAGAAAAAAAATGACAAAAGGTTTATTTTTATATAAAAATAAAATAATTTTGATTTTAGAACAGCTGAACAGTTCGTAGGATGAATTTCAAAGAAATTGGAGTTGTCAAAAAAAAATCAATCAATCTGGCCAAATTTATTTCTAATTTTTTAAACTGAAAATAAATAAATGGTGACCTAACTGTTCAATTTGGGGGTTTTTAAAACTTTGAAATATTTAATAAAAAACAAAAACAATACAAAAACTCATTTTTGTTAACCGAACAACAGTTCGCTTAATTTGTAAACGCGCAAAAGAATCTAATCGAGTTTTTGATAACGATTGAAGAACTACCCATGTAATATTTCTAAATGGAAATTTTACAATTTGTAGGATTAATTGCAAAGAAATTGGCCAAAGAGTTGCGTTGTCAGAAAAATATTCAAAATAGGAGTGATATACTCTGAATCGGAAAAGTGTGTACGAGGTTAAATACTAAGCTATTAAAAATGTTTTATTTTTAGTTTTACACAAAGAGAAATACGGTTATATACATGGAAACACTAATTCAAACCAGACCTATCTAACCTCATGTCGATGATGTGTATGATGTTTTAACTGCGTGTGGTTTGTAGCCATTAATGGCTTCATTCAAATACAAAAACCCAGTTTCTGTGTGTGTGTGTGTGTGTTTTAACTATCCCGGTTTTACCGCACAAAGCGTCCTCGTATTTTGCCGCAAGGCGACACAAAATCACAAAATGGTGTTAGCATATTATATTGCAGGGCGGCGGCGTGGTGCACACACTAAAATGAATGTTTTATCGACGGATAATTTCGAATGCATTTCCAAACATTTAATTGCACATAGCATTGCTGAACCATTAAAACACGTACTAAAACGGTGTGCACTCGTATATAATTTACAACTATAAAAATATTTTACAGTTTTATTTATAATTGCAAAACTTAATTATAAATTGATCGATGGCAAAAGGGCACCTATATTGACTCGCACACGTGTATACGTATAAATATAATAATGACGCACTGATTTTAAGTGTAATGCCCATAGAATGGCCGTGTTGATGGTGGCGCCAGCGGCCGGCGTCGTCTTGGTACTTTTGCGCCACGTTTATTATATAGTTTTCATGCATATTTGAGTGTGTGTATACTAGGTGAGTGGTTAGAATAATTGAACAGAGATTTTGCGCAAGATCTAGGCCCATATTTCGTTTTATTTTTATGGCCATTCGTTAGACCCCTTTTATACCGCAAATGACCTGCAATATCTTTGATTGATCAACCTCTGTTAAAAGGTTATTCCAAAAGAAAGTTTTCAAAGGGTAACTTTACGTTGGTTCTGCCCAGAAGATAAAAAGGTTCTTACAGCATTCCATTGACCACTTTTAAAACACAAATGACCACCAATAACGTTGTTTGACCACTCTCGGTAAAAAAGTTATTCCGAAAAAGGTCTACGTACTAACTCCACTTTTGGCACCTAGACCTTTTTTTCGGAATTACTATTTAGCCAAGGCTGTTCAAGCCAAGTTTTTGATGGTCGCATTTGTGGTCAATCGAATGACGACCTAACGTTAAAAAGTGGCCATTCAAATGCTGCAAAAACACCTTTTTCTATTCACCTATTTTTAAATTTGGATATGATCCCTTTTGGAGTGGCTGTATCAACCCCGGTTGTTAGAAGCACAACATATTGTCGCGGGAGACACCTACTTACTGTGGCGTTAAAGTAGAATACACTGCGTCGCCAGAATCTCGGTAATCCGCAGAGGGAAGCGTCACAGCCCTAACGTCCAATGAGGCCATTATCTGGCCATTGTGATGGCACGATGTGAAGTAGCCTATATGAAAGCCTTGCCGAGTATAATATTTTTGGTATTTTTGATACTTCCAAAAGGAGACTCTGGCAAAAGCCATAACAAGCCATCGTTTCAGAAGACCTTCCAAAGCAAATATAAAACAAGACATAAACCGGAAATAAGTCGTGGATTTTTCAACAATACACCGCTCAGAGGTATCAGCCGGCCGGCCGTTGAGTATCGATTCGCATGTGCATTTGTAATGCAAAATGAATATGTCATAGGAAAACAAGCTTTTCCACCTCAGCCGATTTCGCGGATTATAAGAATCTGAGTCGTCTAGCAACAAGTCCAGAGATAGTTCGATTACAAGTTGAGGTATAGAGGCTATGACTTCGTTCTACTCGACGCTTCAATATTGAGTTTCCGCAGCCGATGTCACACTGTACCGCACCGACGGGTGCGAATAGGAGGCATATACCTTTGGAGTAGATAAGGTGACCATTCAACTGAGGTCGTAGGGAAGATAAGGTCATGTGGGGTTATATTTCGGTGTCGTTTCGGCCATGCTCTTAGCAAGTTTTAATAGAATATTACGGGTTATGTATTTCTAGCGTTTACTTACCCCATTAACTATAACAAATATATCAAAAAAAAAAACAAGAAAACCTCATCCAAGAAATCCCATCTCCAAATTCATACTGAGTGATTTTAACGCACACAGTGGTCAACAATGAAAATACTACAAACGGCTGTCGAGCTTCATGTCGCTATGGTCGGTCTGCTCCTATCTGCATCCAATTTAAAAAAGGAAAAATGGGTGGAATGGCTTTCTAGAAAAAATACCAGAATTAATGAAAAAGAAATTAAATTATTGCCCGTTTATGGCATTCTCCATTAATATCGCCGAAGAACTACCAACGATAGGTTCTCGCATCATTCTTGGTGGTTATTCTCTCCAAGGATTGCAAGAGACAAAATAGTCCAGTGACTACAAAAAAAAAACACGAAAAGAAGTCTATAGTAGTCAAGTCGTGGATCTTGCCGGCCGCCAGTTCAAATTTTCCATCTTGGATGCGGCGACCGTCTTCAGGTCTTTTAAAAGTATTCGCTGTAGAATCCGACTTATGCTCCTATTTGCCTAACACATCGCCTGGACCATATTCCAGGGTCCTTTCCTTATATTTAGCCACAGCGGTTATTATCTGCTGCTCCGGGCTGGTCACGCTTGGCAACATATCTGGCTGAACGCCACACAGGCATTTTGTAATTACAAAACAAATAATTAGATTGATGGGACTATATAGGACTATTATTGACCAGCGAGTCCGTTGTGTAAAATAACTGTAAAATAAATTTATATATGGCTCTTTGTCACCATATACAAATGCGGTGGTAGTGGTAGTTTATTATGGGGGTGGCAAGACCGAATTCATGATTTTTGCTATAAACTTTTTGTCACAGTTACGTGGACATTTTCTGTATGGTATAATATTAAAGAATTAAAATTTAATATATTCATATGAATTATATGTATTATTTATATACATGGTATATATATATATATAAAAAAATGACATGTGTGCAAACAATTTATATACAAATAGAGAGAAAACTTAATTCGCTATAACGCTTTATATATTTGGAACGCCAACATTTATTGAACGCAGAAGATAAACTTTTACTTGCCCCAAAACGAACGGGACCATTTAGCCGTATATAGTCAAATATATTTTGCCTCTGACACATCCCGAGAACCCACAGCCCACATCCCGGCCCTTTGGGCTTACGAAACTTGCAGCGCAATGTATAAAATATTGTATATATACATTGTAAAGTGAATTATTGTGTTTTGTGTATATATATATATATATATATGTTTTGGCTAATGGGAAGCCTCCTCCGCAATGTGTGTGGAGGGAGGGATTGGGGCTGTGTTTGTATGTGCTCCAATGGTCGTCTAACATTCGCGTTGTGCACCCCAAGCACAGCTACTTGCCCCTTGCCCTGGGCTCGATTATTAGTTGCAATATTTGCGAACAAGAGTAGACTAAACAAATTTTACATGCACAGAAAATTCAAATTCAATTGTGGGTGAGTGTTTGTTAGGGGAGAGTATGGGTTTTGTCTGCAAGGATGGGTTTATGTACATTCCGCTGTGATCCGAACATGATCATGATGTCCGAGGAAAGCTATAGGTATTGATTTGTAAATCATGTAGAGCCTCCCGCCTGGATCGACGCAAACACAAATGGAACAAATGGCATTTACCGGAGAGTTACGTAAACAAAGGAAATTGGTTACACATCAGAATGAAATAATTAGGTCCTGATTGATTATATATATATAGCCACTAACAAGCGTATTATTGTGTACACTGTAGGGCTTCCCAATGCTGGCCAGAATCCTGGCAAATGCAAGCTATAGCGATTTGTGGTGCTGATGCGGAGGGCGCATTAACGAGATGCACAGAAAGTCCAACCTATTGTACGCAGACGCTTTAGAGACTATAGACTATATGTTAAATAGCCTCGGTTCGGAAACAAAGTGTAGATATCCGTGGATTTTGAGGTGCGTAGGACATCCTCGATTTTCTCTGGGAGCAAAAAACTTGATTAGAATCTAAAGGTATCTTCTCATATCACTGATATTCTTCTGAACATATTGAAGCATTTACTTTAAGCTCTTTACTGACCCGATTCTAGCTCCGTAAATCTGACCCCCAAAACTAAAAAAGGATTCGATTGACAATTTTTGACCACAAATGAACATCAACATTTTTGATTGGCCAACCTCGGTTAAAAACATATTAAATAAATACGTTTTGGGAAGCCATTTGACAGTTACTGTATTGTCCAAATAAAATGTTTAGGTGCTTGATTTTCACAAAATGGCTAATTGTCCATTTGGGTCATTAATATTATTGACCTCTTGGCCACTAGGTGGAAATCCGGCATAACTGGGACTTGGCACGCCACCGTTGACCCCCTAAAGGAGTTCCTCTGCCACCGTGCGAGGTACTTTTTCTCTATACTATGTTATGCTTGGGTTTAAAATGGAGAAGTTAAACACTAGACGGGTGCACATGAAAATATTACATTTCACCTGACTTCATTATTTTACCGTCAAAAATGGCGAAGGTAAGGTGTGGGAAGCGATCATGGCTGGGCTGTAGGGCCACATAAAGAAAGAAAAAATGGTTTGATACATTTCGTGTGAAGGCATCGAAATGATTATCTTTTAGCTTGCAAATATGTGGTCAAAGTTTTGTGGGTAACCAAATAGCTTGGGCTTCATAGAGCCAGGAGGACGGTCATCGGATAAAGTTTTGCAAAACGGACGGTCTTAGACTCAACTTTTACAAAACGGAATTTCTTTAGAATGAACCCGTTCTTCAATCACAGGTCGTCTAAAGTAAATGTATGACCATCTATACTTTCTTAGAGTAATGTGTTGAGATAAATTGTGTGCACGAACAAAAATACACACGGCGAGAAATACCTGCCACTCTCATACATGCCCCAATCCGCATCAACAACACTATTTGAACATATACATGCACGCTGTCATACGAGAAAATTCACTTTATACTTTATTGTATAAGCTCGCCGTAGAAAATAGCTTTATTCGATGTAACATCTAACAAATTATGACAAACACAAATTCCCCAAACTTGATTTATGTGCAACACTCTGCGAGCAAAATTCCAAACAAAACGCTCATGTCAACTTATGCACGATAGAAACACACACACACACACACACCACACAGACATACATTACACATACATACACCCTAATTGGAAGAAATAGTTTTCGAGGTGGCATGGCAGCGATGGCGACAACCTGATGGGGAGGGGGGAGGTGCATTAAAAAGTTTAAGCCTTTCGAAACGGCTGTCAAACAATGTGTGGAGCACGCGCACTTCGAATGGTGGTGGCGGTCGGGCGGCTTATGAACTCAATGTTATTTGCAAACTTATAAAAGACCTCTCTAAAACCCCTATGGTAGTTCTGGGAGATGGCCCTGTTTAAGGAAAGGGGATAGATGTTATAGTTAAAAATCATCCTTTTTCATTGATTTTTAGGAATAATAAGGTGATATTATTTCCAAAAGCGACAAACTATACTAATAATATAATAATAAGACAATGTTCAAGCCTGTTCTCCTTTCCAAAAAATAATAAATATTATTTTAGTTTTTGCTATTCATTTACTCGTAAATGCGGTGGTAAAGGATGGTTTATTTTCTATAGTATACCGTTTTCGGTATTTAGTACCCTCCATACCCTACCCCTTAAACACAATGCCCACCAAAAAGCATTTAAATTGGGCATTTTTTACACAAGGCCATAATAAGATTTACCAACTAACGCCTAAATTTAAAAAAATGGTTCATCCGCTAATTCCGCCATTGCTTCTTTGTTTTACATATTGCAAGAAAAAACCCACTGGATTGTGTCCCTAGTTCCAGTTAGTTAGCTGATACGTATTGTCTAAATAATCGGCGCAATTATGCTTCCCTGTATACTTCAACTCATGATTTTCTGACAACAAAACCAAGGAGTTTTGGAAAATTACAAAATGGTGGTTAAATGTCGCTATAGTTAAGTGTACAATTTGTTATTGTAGCTTTACCTACATCTTATTACCAAATAAAAAAGAAGGGTAACAAAGAGGCTTCCAGAGAGCTTGCAATATGAATTTTGAGGTCGAGAAGATCACATACGGATGATATGGTATTAAGGTCGGAAGTAATATATACCAATGACTAACACCTCCGAGATGGTTAGTAAGTTAATTAAACCCTTACTGAAATCTAAACGAAAAATGATAGGTAGAGGTCAGTCATCCGAAATTACCAAAATGCGACTCTACTCTGAGAGTAAATCATAACAAATCTTACAAGAGGAGAACTACCGATGATACGACTTCATCTCAGGACTTAGAAGCAAAGAATCGACAAGGTCCGCATAAAACCGGTCCTTCTTGGAGCTTTGCAGATATTGTAGAAGGAGAGTACAGAGTCGCCATTGTAAACATGGAGCACACGGATCAGAGAACCAGCCATTTGGAGCTAATTTTGAACACTGGTTTTATCCCGTGGTTCTACAGCAAGTCTCACACAAATAGCATCCACAAGGTAACGGGACGGTGGACACACAGTCCAAGCTATGGCTTGGGGAATTCGTTTCAAAGTTCGAGATACCAAATGCGAAACTGTCTGTAATTGAATGAAGTTCCGATGTCCAGAACAGTCATTGTACGCATACCTCTACAACAAGACCTCATAGATGACAGGGTCCAGCTGAGGTTGAAAAAGATGAGCCCAGGTGTCTTGTGGTTTCTTAAAAGAAAAAAAGGATCAAAAAGAGGTGATTCTTTATGATGTACGCGACCGGGGAGTCGTCCTTAGGCCCCCTGATAGAGGGAGTGAACCAACGCTACTATCAGGCGACTAAGGTGTCGGCCACTCTCGTCAACCAACGAGGAGATGGCGGTTGATGTAACAACACTGCAGATAGGCGATAAGTATAATCTGAGCCAAAGCTTAGCGGTAAGCACTTCGGATGTGGTGCTAACACAATAACCCTGCTTTTTAATGGTAATATCCAAGGTCTCAACAGTAGAGGTACCATTTTGTATTAAATCCTCGGTAAGAAATGTTATAAGTTAAATTATCGTGTCTAACGGACTGCGACTTAAGTTATAACAGTCTAAAAAGATTCTTTTTCTCAGATTTGGCCGCTATTTATACGAGTTATAAGGAAAATAGACGGAATCGAGACAGAAGCAATGTAAAAGCGTGTCCTACACTCTCTGTGTCCACCCCCCCCTTATTAGTTCTACAGCGACTAGCCAAATTCGGGGAAGAAAATAGCTATACCATATTGTAAGCATGGTTGCCAAAGCAAACCACAAACTATGGGAAAGAACAAACGTCAATGGTAGAGGTAGGCCCCTCTTTACATACATTGATATTCTATTGGAACACTTATTGTTCATTATCCTGTACAAGAATAGAAGGAGCACAATGGGTCCGCATTGAGACCTGAGTGCGCATGTCTTTTGTAACTAAAGACAATACTCTAATAAACTAACAATATAATCTAGGGTACTCTTTGCAAAATAAAATTGTGGATAGCCAATAAAGTTTTTTTTTTCTGAAATCCTATTTATAGATTTCATTTTTTATAGCAAATCAGCCGTGCGCCGCCAATGAACACATGCGTCCCAGAGGGTTGGCCACCCTGTATAATTTTCTGTTTTTTTTTTTTATATGAGCATACCAGCTTCCCAAAATGTTTTATGAGGGGTGAGGGTGGGGGGTATGGTATATTGTTTTGCCATTCACAAGCTCTTCCACAAACAACATAAAATAATGTTTACGATTTCGAAAATGAGTGTTTTTTTATGACACTGATGCCACCGGCCGCCGCCGACGCCGCCCGCCGCCTCGCCGCCCCGTTGTGATTTTAGTGTGCGTATTTGAGTGCAGAGGTTTTAACGAATTTGAATATACGCAATATAACCAGAAATATAATGTGTATTGGCAGCTCTATTATATTGCCATACAAGTATAATATCACATCACAAATTTATAAAGTGAACATGTCAGCCGGCGAGAATTAGCCGACACGGCTGGCTTACAGCCAAAATTGCTCCGGCTGCTGTCGGCTAATGCATCAAGCATAAATGTCGGCTGCTGAGAATTGCGCAAAGCGCGAGAAAAAGTAAGCGTTTAAATCTGCTGGGTAGAAGGTTACATGTCTTTAAAAAAGCAGGTAGAAAACAAGGAAAAATATATTTTTTTTATACCCGCAGTCAATCAGCTGATTTTTTTTTGTATCGATTTTTTATAGCTTCTACCTTCGACCTTAAAAAGTTTTTTAAAAATTGTATTAATAGCAGCAGCTGGCTGGCTGACACCAAGTTTTGGTGGCCGGCCGGCTGAAACGTCTGACATATAGCATGCAGATTGCGGAATCAACGGGCTGTGCTGTGCGCTCAGTGCTCGTTCCCGTCTCATATCAGAGTGCATACCGACCCTGTGTCTGTCTGTTTGTGTTTATGTGAGTTCTCTCAATTATTATATATGAAAAGTTCTTTTTGTATGTGTGTGTGTGTGTGTGTGTGTCAGTTCGCAGTTTATGGAAAATATAGTTCCAATCAGTGTGCAACTTATTTATCAATTCAAAATTGCATTTCCCGAAGAATACAAGTTTATATATATATATGTATATATAGTACACTTTGAACCCGCGCGCCATAAAATATACCTATATCGCATCATTCGAGTTCGATATACATTCTATAAGCGCATTTGTATATGATTCAGGCAAAAATGCTCACTCGAGATAAATAGCTCATATCTTATCTGAAGATGATGGTTATATATATATATATATTATTTATAGCATATCCGCGAGACATGTTTGACTGGGTTGGTTCTGCGGACGTGTTCGTCTTTGCACGCAAACTATATATATTTAATTGCTAAATAATTTATATATATATTGTGTATTCGTAAATCTGTGTTTGTATGAGTAAGTGTTTGTGCGAGAGAGAGAGAGAACGAAAAAGATAGATTGTGAGAATGAGTGATGCCAGGACTTTGATTCCTGTCGTGATATATACTACATATAGTATATCTATATCAAATTATAGATACATGAAACCCGTCCCCGTAGAATGTGATTGAAACGTGTTTGAAAATACACACACACATACTCGTATATGCATATATGCATACAGACAGAAAGACAGTCCACAAAAAAATGGTTAATCCACATACTTCGAGCTATCTCTCACACTTCCTGGGGAGCAGAGAGAAAAACGATGATTAAAATTCACGAATCAACAGTCCTTTCCACATTGGATTATGGTGCAATAATATACAGCTCTGCAAAGCAATCTGCACTGGCCAAACTTGAAACAATCAACAATTGTGGTATAAGATTGTCGACTGGAGCCTTTAGAACAAGCCCTATAACAAGCTTACTAGTTGACGCCGGAAGACAAACGCTTAAAACAAGAAGGGATAAGCAGATACTATTATACGCCTCCAAATTATGCAGCTTACCAAAACATAAACTATACACAGGACTAATGCAAACACCAATAAGAAGA
>JAAAKO020055081.1:0-10734 GCA_010015015.2 Bolitophila cinerea | reverse complement strand
AATTCATAGTCAGTTCCTTGTGTCGTCGTCTTGTGCTCATACCTGAATAACACCATGCAGGCCATATAACGGGCGTTTCCGTGTCAATTTCCCTCATGTTTTTCTCAGACATACGTTGTGTCACGCGTGTCGTGCCAGTGTATTGCCAGTAAACTGCCACCAGCTGCAGAACTCCGAAATTGCGATAACAAAAACAACAACAACAAAAACTATCTAATCAAATTATAACTATTTGTCACAATTTGTCATACACGAACACCAGCTCAAATTGTTGCTCAAATTGTTGCTCAAATTATTGCTCATTGCTCAAAATATGATTCTCTTGTGATCCACTGTTTTTGTCGCGAACGTAAACGCGTATATAAAATAGAATAAAGTTTTTTTTATATATGTATTATATATAGTATAAACGTATAAATAGGCACGAGCACAATTAAAAACACACACACATGTACGCACGTTCTATACAGATGCAACGCAACGCACACACACAAACACTTCTAAATGAATCGTCTATACTTGTAGCGTATTTTGAGTATAAGTGAGGCAACAACACACCTTCGCGCACAGAGGTTAGATATCATATACGCGCGCGGTTCAAAGTTCACGTGAACTGATTGCATAAGTGTGAGTGAATATATACGAAAATAGAACAGCAATTACGAACTAGTGCAACGACGACGACTTCGGCGGAGACTTGAGGCGCTGACTTAGAGCTCTATACTATTTCCAACGTCTAATATGACTTGTGTCAAACAGACACACACACAAACACACACAAAACACTCACGCACGCATTTAACTCGTTCAATTTGTTGTTGGATTTTCTAGATTTAGCACATGACTTTCGACGGCCAAAGTTGAAATGTCTCATTCGCGGAAAAGCACAAACACATACAGAGACACAATATATATATATACTATATATGTATGTATGTTTGTATTGTATATGATATAAAAGAGTAGACACTCGACACAGTGAGAAATTTTAAATTATATTATTATATTTTCGTGCACGACCTTTGCTGGCACATCGGTCGATGTGTCTATACTGGCTGCCAATGAGCTCGCTTCGTGGTGTGAATCACAAATTCAAATAATATGTATATATATATATATATATATATAAATATATGTTTGCGTTAATATAGTATACATATAATAAATAAATATATGTTTACGCGCGCGCCTTGCGTTAAATCAACATTCACAGAAACGGTTCTCGGGTGCCTGCATGCATGCCGCCGCGTCTCTTATCACCGGATATCATATATCCTTCGAATAGCTATGACACAGCATTGATATGCATACGATGTAACACACACATACACACAGTCGTCACTCCTTAGCTCAGCTCACTCACACATACAAATAATGTACACCAACTGCGCTTTTTAGGCCACAGACTGTTGTCGAAGCTTGATAAGTCGTTCGATTTTTATTGGATGTCACCTTCGGGGTGACTGTCGTAGTCAGGTCGTCTGTCACGAGATTTATATGCACTTATTTTCACAACAAAATAGATTTAACGCGAATTGAGAGCGCCGCACCCGGAAAATAAAACACAAAAATAAATTAAAAATATAATCGTGTGTTAAGAATATAAAAATATATTTAAAAAAAATCAAATAAATAAACTCGTGTGCGCACTACGCGCGCTGTATAGCAAAAAAAACTTAAGTACGAGACGCACGCTTGCACACTCAAACGTCACTAGAGGCAGACTGATTCAAACAATACTTAATGGGATATACCTTACCCACCTTTCTCGCGTGCGCGCGGGCGCACGGCGCTCGTTTACACACAGTGTCACACACGCACACACATACACAAATCGCGGCGGTCAATTGTGTACGTATAGGTATACAAACGCGGAATCCACGTACAGAACTTCAGATACACCTTTACGTTGCACAGTGTCGTATTTTGTAGACACAGCGGTCTTAATTAGATAATTCTTTTTTTCTATTAAAATAAATTGTTTTAAAGAAAAATTATACTAGACGAGGATAAAGAACTGATTTTAGGACATTAATAAAAACTCAAAATATACTATAGTTTTGAGTGCGAGTAGCAAAACACAAAGCATGTAACACAAACTTTATAATAACCAAAACACTTAATTTTAAAATATCGCCTAAAAAAAATTGGATGTTGTTGTTTAAGCTTTAAGCAATATCAAGAAATACATTTTTTATTTCTGAAAATTCACACATAAGAGGAGAAAGAATTTCAAAGTTACCAATCGCACTTTTTAAATAATTTTTGAGTAGTGTTTATTCTTAAAGCGGAAAACTTTATAGAAAATCCTCAACATTTATTACTATTAGTATTATTATTTCATAAATAAAATTTTAGTTTTCTTATTTGTTTTTTGATACTGTTTTTGGTATTTTTTTTCGCATTAAACCATAAAAATAAAAAAACCAAGTAAAAGAATAGCAAAAAAAATATATATTATTTACCAGGGAATGAAAATGAGTAGAAGGTCAGGCAATGGACTAAAAGTTTTGAAATTTCCTCTTCTTCAAAACACTTCCTTAAATATATATATATATACCAGCCTTATTAATATATAAACAGCTAATAATTTATTCCGGAGGCAACTATCCAAAACTCTAATTACTTACTTAATTTCTTACTTACACGAATTGTAGTGCTAAACAATTCAAGACGGACATTAAATCGGTCATTAAAATGAGAACATGACGTCACAATATTTTCATTATTGTCTCTGTCCACCTAATAAAAATCATTATTGCGAACAACAGTATTTATCTCATTATAAATGAAAGCCTTATTGAGATAATTCTTGTTAAGTAATGAAATGTCGCGAAATTCTGACATGTCATTATTGGTATTAATGAGAATATGTGTTTGTTGACAACGCATGATGATTGTATTTTGTCATCCTGTAAAAAGAAACATAAAAACTGGGGCTGGCATTTATATTTATTTCATTCCAGTAAAAATAATGTTGTAGTTGTCCAAAGTCATTTGGGGATACATTCTATTAAACAACTTTCTAACCAAACAAAAAAAATTGAGGTGTGCATTTCTATTTATTTATCGATGTCTATACTGTAAAAATAATTTGAGTCATCTTTCATTAGCCATTTGGCCAGAACGTAGCATAAATGACAAAAGCTGTCATTTCTGTCATTACCGTCTGATAGCAAAGCAAAAAAATGTACCAATGTGAGAAATTTTAACTGTTCTCATTATTCTTTTGTTCATATTATCTGGAGAAGGATTATTATCGTGTGATAATCATTAATTTGCATCTCATTTTAATGAGACAGCTACTAAAAAGATGTAATGATACCAAAATGTCTCACTTTGATTATGAAAATAATGAAACATGTTCTTATTCCGAGTAATAACTCTGTTTTTATTTAATGACGAAAAACGCATATCAACTTAATTAGGTGTATTTTTGTGACGTCACTTTCCCTTAGGTTTGTAAATTGTTGTCAGGAGGAAAATCCTGACAATAATAAATCATATTTTTAGTTAATTCCTGACTTTATTTGTCGTCTTGGATAAATTTTTGTTATATTAAAAGAAAATCAAAAACTAAAACATACGTAAATGTTTACATAAAGAAGTACAGGTAAAATCAATGGAGTCATTTATGCAGATGGAACATTTATAAATATTTATTTAAAACTAAGTATACTTATCAAAGTACATTTCAAATATTGTGATGCATTATTAATACAGAATTGCATTATTATCTAATTAAAAAACATAACAACAAATGAAAATTTCAATTTTTAACTATATTTTAGGCTATTTCACCTGTTTAATGCAATAATTATTGAAATGGAAGCTAATTGATATATATGAATTATATATAATATTTTTTTTCTGAATTGCTCACTAAATACATGTATTTCCTTATATTAAATGTATTTTTAAACTCAAATTTTCACTAAATACAGGAAATTTATGTTTATCTGTATTACATGCCTAACTTATGTTATTATCATCATTGGAACTGATTTAATAGCATAATGTATAGAAAAATATGCTTAGGAACTTTAAGTATATGAGATATGATGTATATGTTAGCAAACTATGTAAAGCTTTCTTAAAGTTGCAAAATGTCTTAATTTAACGGCGTTTTATTGTATTATAACTTTTAAAAATATGTTTTATACTCAAAGTGGATTTATTATATATTTTTTTAAATGTGTTTAAAAAACACGTGTTTTAAACAATTTATGTAGTTTTAGGCGTACCAAAGTGGCTAATATGAAAAGACTTATAATCTCGCGTTGTCCAAACCTTACGTAGAGTCCTCAAATTTACAACACATCTCACTAAGCACTAAAAAAAAGTTTTGCATCCCGGATTTATTTTTATTTTCGTACACATTTGCTTATATCTATCCCAAATTGCCTATTACGATATCCGAATTATTTTTAGTAAATAGTTATTTTCTCACTGAGAAAAAGCATGCTCTAAAAACACCAGAAAACATATACTGCCCCAATAAAAGAGTTTTTGTTTTTTAATAAATATGCGTGATGCGCAAAACTTCACCGTTTCTTTTTAGATGCACTCTTGGTAGGTGCTTATATAAATAAATAGGAGCACATATGTAATTTCATTGGTGAGCAAAAATTATAATTGTTTGTGGAACATTTTTAATTATTTGGTGGAACATATTAAATTTTAAGGAGAACGCTAAACATAATGCCGTTTTATATTCATTCGCAATAAAATAAAAATTAATATATGTTATATATAACAAGAGAGGTTAAAATCTTAAAGAAATATATTTTTCTTTTTTTTAAATATGTATATTTTTTTCTAAGTCTCGTGCAAACGAGTTTTTTGCAAAACTTGAGCTAGATCAGATAAGCGAAAGTGGGTTAAAAGAGTTTCGAAAAATCTCGACGGTCATATAAACCAAGTGAAATTAAAAGAAATATTTTAACAAATATTACTTACTTATGACAAAATGATTTTTATTTAATTGTTTTAAATTGTCCGCATTGACTAAGAAATCCGACATTGTGCGTCGTGTGTATTTTTATGTATACCGTATACGAATATTATACAAGAGCGAGCGAATCATTCTAAACTAATTCACTTGCTGCGATGATTTTGTGTAAGCGGTAAAGCATGTATAACACACACATGCTCAGAAAATAACCCACTCGCAAAGCACACATATACACACGCAGATAGTATATGTACTAAAATAAACCTGTGTGCTTGCGCGCGATCTGTATGTTACACTTTACAGATATGCCTGTGTGTGTGTGTGTGTTTGTGTGGGTAGATTGAGTAAACATACCGCAACTTCTCAGTTCAAATCCAATGTTTTGACGTAGCCTCTCTCGCACGCATACAGTGGAAGCAGAAGCAGAGCATAAACTAAACATCGCGAATGTAATAACATAGTTTACGTATGTGTGTGTTAGTTTGATATACATTATTTTTTATAGTGAGCGGAAAACCAAAGAGATAAGTGAATTGTGTAGATCTTGGGATCACATGAGCGAGTGGTTGCACTCTGCACTATGCTGCACTTCTCTCAATCACTTTGACTGTAAATTTGGTGTGCAGTCGTGGACCCGTGGTGCGAGACGAATGCAATTGAATGATGGGTTTACATACAGCGTTTATTTTGTTTGTTTTTTTTTTAAATTTATATCTATGTACCGATAAAATAAAAATTGTCAAAAAAAATATTTTTTTAGAGATAGAAGACTATGATAGAGGGATATAGATATATAGAGATACAAATAGAATAGATAGAGGAGTGCAAAATGTAGAGTTACAAGCTCATACCATCAAAAACACGTATAATATGTCAGCTGTATGTGGTCTACAAGATCCTGGATTCTCTAGATTGTGCAGTTCCATATCGAAAGCACCTGCGTCGCCAACAAGCTGCGTTTTGTACAGGATATTCGTGCATAGATCAAATAAATAAATTAAGAATCGGATTGTCATTTATACATAAGCAAAAAATAAATTGTATCGTTATTATTGATTTGATCGATCATAGAATTAAATTTTAAAATACAGGTCTAGGTCCTACTCCTTACCCTTAGGAGATAGCTTAACCAACACAATGAGATAGGAAGCTTTTTTTAAATATTTAACCTTGTGGGTATTTTAGTAAAAAGGTCTTGTTCTTGGTTTAATGAGAAAACCAGTTTTTAAAGGATAATCACTGAATAAAACATTATATATATTTTGCATTAAATCTCCATTTTAATTTTTGACCATTATGAAGGATTTTAATAGGCATAGAATAAATCATTCGATTCGACAATATTATTTTTATTATATTTTCTTGAATTTGTTTGCAAAGCTTTGAAACACAATTTTGTCTTGAAAATCATTTCACCTACCATATATAATATATATTTATATTATTTTATGTATATTTTTATATAAATATACTTTTAACTCTATAAAAATTACAAAAAACGTCGATTTAACCGTTAGCAGAGCTCGTTTATATCGTCTCCAATTCGCTTGACCTCCGCGCGCGTTCACAATATCATCTATATAATATCACATAAAATACCTGTGCGTTCCACAGATGCTGATCGCGAGCGGCATTGAGTGTGTATGTATATCTATTTATTTGTAAATATACACTATATTTTAATGTGTGCGTAACTATTTATAAAAAAACGAAGAAACATATAACTGGATTTGTTCCACATCATTTAATTCTCATCGAACACAAAAAAAATCAATCTTTAATTCAGTTGTTGACCTAATAGAAAAGGTCAGTCGCGCATATATATTATACACATTCTGTGAATACACACACACATTTAAACATTATATACTACTTACAATGTTTAGAACTAATATAGAAAAAAAACGTGCCCGATGAGATGTATTATATAGTATTATATCTAGAGTATGCTTGTAGTTTAAGAATATAAACAAGTATATACACTTATAAAATACATACGCACACAAAGTTATCGACAAAGTGGTGTGTGTGTGTGTGTGTATGTTCAGATTTTTGTATGAATAAATCATAACTGTGTGTGTGGCTACCGGCCTTTTGAACTATAATTGGACATCATAAATTATACATATAAGAATGTACTCAAGTTTAATGTTTTTTTGTTTAACGAAGAGTAACTATTGATATAAATGCGTAGTTAAAAGAAAACAGATTCAAATAGAGAATTGACTATATGTTTAACACAGCATCCTTCTTTAAAATTGCATTATACTACATTAGATACAAAATGAACAATATATTTAAAAAAAAATGTAAAACTCAATTTTATTAAAATAGTATCGTAAGTCTCAAATAACCACAAAAAACTGAATGGAGGAAACAAAGCTAAATTATTAATTATATCTATTTCATCAATTAAACGACTTTAGATTTTGTTTCAGTTTTTTATTCTTAAAATAGAAATTTTAATTAGTTTTAACAATGTAACCACATATAAGTGGTAGCTGTGGCGTAATGTTATTACCTCGATGAACAACTTAAGGTGAGCTAATGTAGATCGCCAAAAAACCCAAACCGAAGCAATTTTCGTGTGAATTCATTATACTCGTAATATAAAACCTACAAAAATGTAAATTAACGAAAAAGCTATAGTATATTAAAATTAGCAAATAATCCATTTTGTTTACTATTTATTTATTTTCATTAAATAATCGTGTGTTTATTCAGCAATACAACCTGTGAACTTTAACGTAAATGTATCCATGACCCGATGCAAAACCACCGAAAGTGCGAGTGAAAAAGGTCAAGCTTTGCAAAAATAACAACATGCGTGACAGACGGTTTTATACGATACACCAAAATAGGTTCCGCAAGCAATTTTATAGAAAATACTTGATATATGAGTTAGGGAGGAAATTATGTAGAGTCGATACATTTTCAGTGATTTGAGAGATCATTTTAAAGATCGAAAAAGGTTATTAATTATTGTTTAACAAAGACGAATTCGATGAGTTTTGAAAATAAGTTTTCTATAGTTTTGATTCTCGTTTCCATGATGATGTGGATAGTTTTCAAGCTGATGATTATTATTTCTTTGCTTCGACAATACCATAATGTGGCTGGTTCGTATTTTCATACTATTTTTTTACAAGAACACTTTATTTCAATAAAGAAAAACTGTAGTTTTTGACATCTGAAGAATTACTTACTTTATTTTTACTTCGCGCCCGCACGCTTGCCGCACATTGTTAGTTGATGGGCAAAAAACCTAATATCTTTAAACTTGAAAAAAACTTTTGAAAATTTCTGATCATTTTTATTACTACTATTTCAAGTTAAAATATAAAATTTAATTCCAACTAAAGCTAAGTTTTAATTGTGAAACACTGCTGCCAAGCAAATTCAGCACTGACATGCTGAAAAAGATTAAATTCACAATACGATAGACAGAGATAAAACGTATGCAAAGATATTTTGGCCCAGTAAAGACCGTATTTTCAACGTTTCTCTCAGTACTGATATTTCTGGTATTGTTTTATGTCTTTCTCGCACTTGATTTAAATCTGTATATGATTTCACTTTCTGGTAAGCAAATGTTTTGGAATTAAAATCCAGCTTAACTCAATTTTTCAAAAAGTGTAGTTAGTGTATTTTTTCTTTAAGTCCACGATATAAAAGAATAATATTTTCTCCAAAAATACCATATAATAACTTGAGCCCGTTTTAGAGCTGATAAAAAAAACTGTTTTTAGAGAACATAAGAATTAGAATTAGAACATTAGAATTTTAAAGAGTTCTTTACAAATCAACTTGAGAAATATCTATAATGATAGGGTAAAGACCCAAATACGCTCAGAAAACAAAAATTTTGGTTGTAATCAAGTTTTATAGTTTTATAAATTATGTAAATAAAAAAATAATCAAAGGATAAAATAAATTGTAAGTTACCATGAAAAAGTTAAAAAAGAAACTAAAACTTTAAATAATATGTTAAAACAAAAAAACCATTTCAATGGCACGAGTATAATTATTAGAGCAACCAAAAGGTAACTAGCTTTTTTTGGGCAACCCTATCGTCAGATGAGTAAGGCATTTTAAGACCTATTTGTTAGGGTTATTTTTAGTTTATTTAAAAATAAAAGCTTATTTTGCTTATTTTAGCTTATTAAAGTACAAATTCTCATTTTTAGTTTTTTTTTTATTTTTTTATCGAAATAAAACAAAAACAAGCTTAATCTGTAGAACAAAAAAACAAAAGAACAGCAGACTAGAAATATTAAAGACAATAAAAATGTTATTTTTAGGAGAAGATTGTGATTGTTAACAAATATTCAAACTCTGAGGTAAAATCCAAATACTCTCCAATTACAAACATCGATGTAGAAAAAAAAATTCTTAGCGCAAGAGAAAAAAATAAATATTTAAACATATTATAGTTAATAATAAAACACTATCCGAATAACAGTCCAAAAAAGACTTGGCGTTTGTGCAGTTTAGGTGAGGTGACATAATATCCAAGGACATTATGTCAGTTTCAAACTGTCATTTTGTCCATGGACAGTATGTCAGTTCTTCCAAATACATAGATTTAATTTTATTTATTTGATGGACATTATGTCTTCTTCAAATAGACATTATGTCCAATGGACTTTATGTCCTTTTTCAAGCGGACATAAGGTCCATGGACGTTATGTCACCTCACCGCTGTTTAGTCTTTATGCCTTTTGATTTGTTCTTCCCCGCCCCTCTCATAAGGGGGTATCTCCAACCCCAAATGTCATAATATGGTTTCTAGGAAATGAACCCCTTGGGTGTGGGAGGGGTTCAAAGATTTGGTAAAAAAATAAAAAAAAATATAATTCCGGAGCGTTCCAGAAAGTGTGTTGGGTTTAAAATTAAAGATATTTAAAATATCTAAAATTTAATAAGAATCGGACCCCACCATTCAAGAGATAGACCAAACCTTAACAGCCTTTTAGGTTTTAAGGCCGTGGACACCCTTTTTAGAGCAGTGTAAGCTTAATATGAATTTAGGCCATTCAAACCTTAGTTCGTGGTCGACTGACTCATTTTAAATTGAACCAAATTAATCAAATGTATAAAGAATATATATATTTTTGGCAATGGGGGTCTACGGCCCCAAAAAATAAAGTGCTGTATAGATTTGACATTTTGAAAAAAATGGCATCATTTCATTCGTCGTTTTTTTTTAATATCTCCTAAATGGGGTAGCGATTGCCCATCATTTATTTTTATATTATACATATTTTGGCTGCAGTAACGGAGAACTTTTACAGCCTTATACAGCCTTCACCTACCCCCTTTATAGGAAGTGGGGGAAAGATTTAAGAGTATATAAAAAAAACTTTATTTAAAGGGGGTTAAACATAAGGGATGTTTATTTTTGGTATTAAATGACAGGTATTTAATGTATATGACGAAGAAGAACAAAAATGTAAAAACCCTTGGGGGCGTTAGGTGCTTTAAACTGTGTTTACATGTCTTTTTAAATAGAGAAAGCATTTCGGGCGGTGAAAAAAATATAAAATATGCCTAATGATAGGTTAAGACCTAGATCAACAAACAACATACAATTAGGGCAATAGCACCCCTACTTAGGTGCTGGTATTAGTTTTAAATTTGTCTTTTATATTAGTCTAAAAATGAATTCGGTACATGAAGCACGCATTGCTGTGGGCGGACCCCTCCACCCCATAAGGCTGTAAAAGTTCTGTTCAGCCAAATAGGGTAATACCACCCCTACTTAGAGGATAGGATTACAT
>JAAAKO020055070.1:0-10734 GCA_010015015.2 Bolitophila cinerea | reverse complement strand
TGGATTATTTTTGCGACGCTTATCATTCTGTAATTTACATTGTTTTAAGGCAGTCTCGTTGGCTCAAAATTTTGCTCGTCGTTAGACCGAAGGCATAAAACTGAGTCTTGTTTTAGGATTTTTTGCCGGTTAACTTGATCCAGTTTGTTTCAGCTTCCAGAAAACTGTTCTTATCCAAGTTTTTTTGGCCAACCTCTACTTACTGCCTTTTCTTAACCTACTTCTACTTTCTAGAATCAAACTTTCATTTATCAATCAGTATAGCTGATATTTAAGATTTTTGGTCATGGTAGAGGTTAATTTTCACGTCTCAAATATCTTTTAAGAATGATCTATTTAATTTAACATCTGCTTAAGCATAAGGTTGAAAAACCTGATAAAAATACCGCTATGCATCACAAAGCCGGATCTGTTAATGATTTTGTATTACCTATTGATTGCTGTTGTTGGAGGTACGGGTATTTATAGGTACGAGTACATTAACAATATTTTATCAGTGCTATCACTTGTTCACTTCTGTTGAGATGTAATTATTAGGTATTATTTATGTCAATCCGAAGGATGCTCAAACTGCAGAAATATGAGAATTTATTCATTATCGACAACGCATTTCAAACAAACCCCACTATTGGGCTTAATCAATTTTAAAGAGCACACTTGTTTCAAAAAGACATACATTTCATGACCGGTTATTGGTTGATTATTCAAGAACTAACCTTAGGACATTTGAGTTATGAATGCTAGAATACCCTGCTCGGCTCCGTTCTTGTTGGCACTGCAAAGTTTTGTCTAAATAAAATGCATTTTCCAAAAAATATCGTTTGTAATGTGGATTTCAGTTTCCAAACGAATATCTCTCAGCCTCTAAACTTATCGCAACTAAACCATCATCATCATCATTGTCACATCGTCCACAGAGGAACCACACTGAATACACTTTGGATGTGGTTCTAAAATAAGGTTGTCAAAAAAGTCCTGCGGTATTTTCGCTAGGTGTCGTCTCAAGCCGCCAATAAAATTTGTGCAGTTTATGGACCCGATGCAGTTTCCATTTTCACCTCACAACGATGGTTTCAACGTTTTCGTTTTGGTGTAGAGGTGGTCGAAGATGCGCCACGTTCCGGAAGGCCTGCCGTCGAAAATTCTGACAAAATCGCTGAATTGGTCGAGAGAGACTGGCATAGTAGCAGTCGTAGCATCGGCCAAGAGCTGGGCATGAGTCATCCAACCGTTATAAGCCATTTGAAGAAGCTTGGATTAACAAAGAAGCTCGATGTATGGGTGCCGCACGAATTGACGTAGAAAAACCTCTTTGACCGTATCGACGCATGCGAATCTCTGCTGAATCGCAACAAAATCGACCCGTTTCTGAAGCGGATGGTGACTGGCGATGAAAAGTGGGTCACTTAGGTAAACTTAAAGCTCAAACGGTCGTGGTCGAAGCACGGTGAAGCGGCCCAGACGGTAGCCAAGCCCGCATTGACGACCAGGAAGGTTCTGCTTTGAATTTGGTGGGATTGGAAGATTACCACCTGTTTTTGTCCATGGCGAACGAGGTTGGTAGTCGGAAGTTGGCCACAAAAGAGGCCTGTGAAAATTGGCTCACCGAGTTTTTTGAAACTAGTCATCGAACAAATCGGAGCATATTTGACTTAAATCGGATGATTGTAACCAATTTTATGAATAAATAAATAATCAATAAAAATACTGCAGGACTTTTTTGACAACCTTATATATGGATCTTGTCATATTTACGCAGCAGCTTCTTCTTCATCTTCAATAGCTTCTAAAAATAAAAGCCTTTGAATCCGCCGGGCTTCCACCACGTTTTGTTTTATATTTAAAAATAATGTGACAGCAATACAAAATGTATGTGTAAAATCACAATAAAACCGACAAAAACTTCGGTTTTAAAGTTTGTACGGAGATTTAAAATTGACGGTTTTAAAGTAAAACGATAAAAACCTTTTGACGCAAATCGTGATCGCATTTTCCTAAAACTAAACTAACTACTGTTACGAAATTAAAACCCGTAAAACCGTGTGACACGAATCATGATACAGGAATATAGATATTATTATTATTATTAATATTAAAATGTGTGCAGCTAACGAAGCGACATGCAATGTTCTCAACCCCTGCCATATATAATATTATGCGCCACAAGGTATGCAATCCAAGTGTCATACTTAAGCAATATGGCAACACGGTTTGCGCAGCTGAAGCCGCCGTCAGCCGACACTGCTTCTTTTGTTCTTTCTCTTTTGACAGTTTACCATCGTCACAACAAAACTGTCACACGCAAGCGCAGTGAAACGGCATTTTACAGTTTATTTGTGTTGTGTTTTTATTTATGTTTTGCAATTAAAAACTCGTATTAAACTCCCGCTAGTGATTCATTTTGTTTATTTGTAATGTATTCTATTAAAAATAGCTTTATCGTTTCGATTCGTTTGCAATAGCCCGACAACTTCGTTTCGTATTTATTTGTGCGTTCGCAAATTCCGCGGATTAATGATAAAACTTGTGTTATCTGTTGCTTGCACGTGACGTCATCCTAGCTCAACAGGTGGCTTAACAAACAAATATATACTCCGTGAACCAATAAAAAACGTTTGCTTTGCCCCACAATCAGAGAGACTAACCGGAGGAGTTCTGCTTCGGTTTTAATCACTTATGTGGACATGGGGAAGCAGGACGTAGTCGAAGTTCCAACGAAACACAACGGGGGCATGAAAGCACATGTGACAACAGCCAATTCTGGTTCTGTCGAAACGGACGCAAGTAAAATGCTGGAGGCCGCACTTCAACAGATGGACGGAATAATTTCAGGTGAGTTCACGGCACACACACACACACACATAATAAGAACTACGCGCATGAGTGCGCAAACAAAATTGCCAGCGTGTGATTTGTGTGTTCGTGGTTGTCATAGCGGATGTCTATAAAAATATATAATATATTTTACATATTTAGATATAATTAATATACATTTGTTGTGTTTTATGCCTAACAAAGTAAAAAAGAATAGATTATTTTCTCTTCATAACAACCATTTATTCAAATTTAAATTTTTACGTAGAATTAGGTTTAAAACAATTTAAAGTACATAATTTTCTTCTCACGAAGACGATTTAAAGCAAACTTATCCAAGAATTGTCACAAAATAATAAACAGAACAAACAATAAAAACTGGGTTAAACTAAAATGCCTGCGATAAAATATTTCTCTGTGCCCTAATCCGCGTCGCGCTGAACAATTGCACAAGTTTATAGTTGTATGTCCCAACGGAACAATGTGCAACATTAGAGCACAGCATAAATACGATTTCATAATTATATTATGTACATATAAATGTATACAGACAAATAAATAAAGTTTTTAATACTTCTTTTATTCTATAGAGAGATGAGTTTCTTCGGGCACCTGTCCCTGTGTGCGCTTCGCTTCAACTAACCGTATTCTATCTTCCACAATCCATAAAATAGTCTATTCCGGCTTATTGTCAAGCAGTATTTTGCCAGAGCATAAAAAGAGATTTTCTTTCCGGCACAAAGCTACCGCGCCAGTACAAACCCACCGCATACCACAGAACACCAGAGATATACTATAATTATATGTATAAATAGCAAAAAGCATAAAAAAATGTCTGACGTCGCACTTTGTTATTATTTTTAAACAACCTTGCAGCTGCTCTTGGTTGCCACCTCCCGCGCACGCTCAACCACACAGCCTTTATTTTGCAATTCACAATAATTTGCCATTGAATGTGTGTGTGCCACCCCTCGGAGAGGCATCGTCTTCTTCCTAGTCTGTGACTTTAATTAAAAAACTTTGTGCGCTCAACTTTAAATATACAGTGTGACCTATATAAATATATATAGTTATATATATTTAAATTAATTATGTATTATATAATAATACCATACATTTTCCGTGAACCTTGTGCACGCCTCATTTGCCCAAGTAAAGTAAGCTAATTGAATCCGACGAAAGTGCACACGATCAATGAAAATTCATATAAAATTTTAATTGGCAGGAGCAGGATTCTCTCATTAATATAATGTTTAAATAAAATAGTTTAGCGCTACACTGAGCTGCCATTGCCTCGCAACGCGTCTCGATGGCCAGTAATAAAAAATATGACGAACATCATTATTAAATAAATCGATTTTTTTTGTCGCGCGCACACTCAATATAGAAATTTCAGAGTTTCATTTTATTATATAGATATATATATATAAATACTATTATAAAGTATGAACTGCAATGCACAATTACCGCCGGATTTGAGATCCTATCGATTTAATACACAGGCGTACAAACTCTAAATTAACGTTAAATTAGCATAGTGCCATGCCGGCAAAAACGGACAATAAAAACAACGGTGTGCTTTTAATGATCCTGGTTGTGTGTGACTGTGTGTATTGAAAATATATAATATATATTAAATTTCGATACAAAAAGTATATAATACTAAATGTATATATTATATATTATATTTTCTTAGGCCAGACAAATATTTTGTAATGTTCCTTTGTATATTTTTACCAAATATCACAAGCAAATACATAAAATCAAATTAAATTTAAACTAAATTATCAAAAAAATATTGAACAAATAAACTGTATTATTCTTTTAACAGACAAATTTAACCTGCGGTATTTTTATAAAAAAAGTACCCGCTTGTTGACATAGTTAATAACATTTATAAAGCTTATTTTTGTTCATTGTTTATTTTCCACCATATCTAAATTATTAAACACTTTTTTTTTTAAATAAAATTGAATATTCTTAAAATTTAAATTTCATTTTCAAATATAAAAAAACATTGTCTAATACATACTGTGACCCATTATTTTGAAAGAGCTACTAATTTAACAACGACCATTTTTCAGAAACTTCTTTTTTAAAGAGCGTTTATAACGAACTTATTTAAAAATGGTTACCAAAAAAAATAATCTAAACAACAATAAACAATAATTGCTCATTTAAAAAAGAGTTACAATAAATCGTGCCTTCAAAAAACATGATTGTGCCCAACAAAAATTTTAAAAGTTTTAATAAAAAAATGGGAAAATTTTTGATTTATTTTAGTAACATTTTTGTATTAATTTGAGTATATTTTTTGGGTGAAAACATGTTTTTTTATTAACTTTATTGTTAGACCAAAAAAATAAACTTAATAATATAAAAATGCGTTACCTCCTACATTTTGTGAGCCAGCGCTAATAAACGTGCCTTTTATTGTTGCGTTACGTTTAGTTTTTTTTAAGTTATAATTTTAGCTTCATACTCTATAGTTTATATACTATCTAACTACAAACATTTAGTTAGCGAGCATTTTGTTTAAATAATGTTTACCAAAACAAAATCAAATCTAAAATCAAAAATAAGCTGTTTCAAATTAATTGAAAAATAAATATATTTTAAACTAAAATAATAAAAATATATAAATTTTAGCTAACAATAAAGTGTGTCCAGTACAAAAACAATTGGTGACCTTTTTTTGGTTCTTTATTTTTTATTTTATTACTTTATTTTATTTTTTTGATTTATTTCACAATTGTTTGTTGGTGTCTAGGTATGTTCATTACATAGATTTATGTTGTCTGGGCACTTTTACATATCAACGGTAACCAAAATATTTCTGGGTTGGTACAACAAAGTCCTGGGGTTGTATTCTTTTGATCTATAAAAACAGATTAATTAAAGTAGACCTAAAGTTTAAATACACAAGAACGTGCGGTGAAAAAGATACAAGATCAGAGAAGATATCAGAGCTAGGTGCCGATAATATTTCCTAAGCGGCGGCTAGCCGGGACTTTGCGGCTAAGCGGCTGTAGCCGATTTTTTTATTTGGCGGCTAGCGGCCGTTATACTACCGGCGGCCGGCGGCTAAAAACGGCTATTTTATATTTTTTAAAAAAAAAAGTTTTTTAAATTCTATGGATAAACACAAAACACAAAATAATTCTTAAGACTTTTTTAAAATTAATTTATATCCGGTGTTTTTATATCTATGTACGCTGTATAAAAAAACTCACACAAATTTAGTAGAAGCAAGGCCGCAAGTTGGTAATAACTGTCTAAATAACTGTTTTACAGTTCTGCCATATTAAAAGTTTTTTTTTATGAAAAAGTGTTCAAGTATTAACACTAAAAGTTTTTTAAAAAAAGTTTTTTTATGTTAAAATAACAGGTAAATGGAAAATTAGTCAAAAATACTATAAATACGACTATACGACTTTACATGTTTTTTTTTAATTTTATGTCTGAAAGCACTGTTTTGCGGTCAGTCCTTGCAAATTAAAATTTAAGCCGATTTCAGCAGATGAAATCTCGGAGGCAGCTAGCCATTCAAAACAGTCCACAATATTATGAATTATGAATTTCTTCTTATAAAAAAATAAACAAAAATAAAAAACATAATCATTATAATATTTTGACAGAATGTTTCAAAATATTTTATTCAGTAGTTACTCATTGCAGTGAAATGCATAGCAGTGAAATGCAGTGAATCCGTTTGGAATTGGAATGCCATTTTTACTACTAAAGACTTGTCACATCAAGCAATTAGGTATACCCAAATCAATTACAATTTAGGTGTAATATCTATCCTAATTGTACTCTTTTAAAGTTTTATACCGAAATGTAGGTACAATTTTTGAACCTAAATTTAGGTTTGCCATGAAGCCATCTTAAATAAATTTCAGTACGATATTTGCATAGATGTTTTGAAATCATTTTGTTTCTAAATATAGTTATGAAAGGTGAGAACAATTCGAGGATAGCTTTCCAGATATGTCCAAACGTGATTAGTTCGTGTGTGTGGCTAACGTAAACATGCAATAATAATAATGGTGATGTCTCTAACTTACTGTCAAATCTCTGTCAGATTGCTGCAGTTCTTGTAAATTTCCCAGGGATATATTTAGAGACATTAGAGCGTAGCTCAGCTCTAAATCGGGTCAATAAATCCAAATTTAAGAACGCGCTCTAAATGTCGGCTCTAAGCAAGAACAAGTCCTAACGCTAAACTGTTTTAGAGCCGCTCTAAGTGATTTTAGATCGTCGTGAATAAAACGGCCCTTAGTGTTTTTTATATAAAAAATAAAAATTAATTCAATTATACATTATTTTATAAAATATTGTACACAAAATATAAAAATAAAATTTGTTGTTACCATGAATAAATATGTGTTACCTTAAATTATTTTTACCTTGATTAAAAATAAAAATGACACAAAAAATGTTTTTTTCCGTAAATAAATTGATGCACAAGAAAAATATTTTGTACGTGCATTTTTGTATGTGCGTGCATAAGTTTTTGGGCACATTATATTTTTTTGTTTGGGTACACTTTTTTGGGCATTTGTTTTTAGCGCATTTTGTGGGATAATTTTTTTTTGTACATTTTTGTTTGAATAGAATACATTTAAATGTGCTCAGTATAAATTTAATTAAAATTAATATTATTATTATTTGAAAAATATAAAATACTAAAAAAAAAATTCTAAAAAAAATGGAGGAATTTGTTACAATGTAGTTAAAATAACCTGCATAGTTTGCATTCAAATTAAATTATGGAAAATAGGAAAAAAGAATTATATCTCATTTGATTGGAAATTCTATATTTTAGTTCTCTTAAAGGCATGTTTTAAATGTACACAGAAAAAAATGTGTTTACATTTATAACCTCGCTTTATTGAATAATAATAAGAATAAAATATCCTCAAGTGTGTAAAAAAATAAAACGCTTTTGTTTTTTTTTTAGTTTTATTATATTAAATTTTAAATCTTAAAATAATTGAAAACATGTTTTTTTAAAATCCTACATTTATTTTATAGTAGCACATAAATAATGTTTATTTATTTTTAACTATTTTTAATACTTTGGCCCCAAATATTAAAAATGCACTATATTTTGAAATGTTACTACTATACGACTAATTTAGGATGAAAAAATACCTTTTTGATAACTATATGCGATTTCATTTAAATTTAAGGTTACCACAGCTGATTAAAGTTTATTAAAATTTTCTCAATTTTATGAAAGTTTAAAAAGCATGTCAAAATCAATTTAATATTAAATTATAAAAAAAAACAATATGTTAGGATACCTGATTTTCTCACAAAAGTAAGACTAGTAAAAGCGTTATATGAATTAAAAAAGTGTAAAATTCCTAATGGTTTTGCAGTTTTGGAATTTTGGCCAACATTTTTGAAAAGTTCTCCACCCCGTGCTGGTTAATTTTGACGGCTGCCACTTCTGCCCTAAAAGCCGCGAACGTAACTATACTGTTTATTGTTCAATATCAATGTATAGACAAATATTACCATGTTTTCTAATATCTAATATCTTATATCTAATCCTAATGTATAGTTCAGTTCAAACTCCACCTTCATACACTCAGTGTTTCAAATAAGACTTGACAATGATTTATTGTGCACCTTTGTTTTTGGAAACTTGTGTTCACTTTCGTTTACATGGGCTACTTGCCAAGATAAACATACATAAATAAGAGCATCCCATAAATATAGAAAACGCGATATTCCCTAATCAAGAGCACTTATAAATAATCAGACTTTGATATAATTCTCTCAAAACCGCACGACAAATTTCTCTCTTCCGCGTGCACTTTATTATATACATTTTGTGCTCTTGCCTCCATACCCCATTCGGTGCGCTCTTTCTATGTGTGTGGTTGTGTGTGTGTGCTTTGCTCCTCTCAAGCACATTGTTGAGCTTTTTCCTAGTACTGGCGAAGGGATGAATTGAAATCGGTGTGGCTGGCACGCGTGTGCGGTTTGTTTCGTTTCGACAGTACCGGTTTACCGTTCGGACGTTCGTCATTTCAGTTGCACAAGACCGTTCTTGGTATTCGTTGGTGTCAGCGCTTTTTTAAAAAAAAGTCGTTCGTCGGTTTAAATCAAACTGTTGATATATATATATATATATATATATAAATACTATAGTATATTTGTCATATGTGCTCTTTTGTGTGTTTCTGGCTGGAATACCCAAATATACATTTTACGGGCACAGAGATTACGGTTGTACGTGAGTGAGACGAATCTACCGGAAATCGGCGTTCGTGATTCCGACGTTTGTGTATGTGTGTGTGTGTGTGTATGTGTGTGTTGCATTTAAAGCTCCGCACATTGTCATTCAAAAATTGACGCGCGTTCATGTATTCTTCGGAGCATACATTTGTGTATGCAGACTGTGTCATGCAAATTTCAGACTAGTTATCGCGCAGTATTCGCGCGCGGGTGCTTGTGTATTCCAAACAGGATTTAAGGATTACGGGGTTTATTGTATAGCAACGCGTTCTGTCGACTCAAGTTCAGTGAACTGCTCAGACGACTAATGTGTATTATATATATATATAAATATAGTGTGTGTGTAAGTTTGAGTGCATTTGGAAGGGGGAGAGGGAGGGTATAGTGTAAATGTGTAGTTCTGTGTGAGTTCACCATCTTTTAAGTATTGTTTTCCCAGCTACACCCTCTGCTTAAGATTAAATGGAATGTTTTAATGAAGTTGCAGTGGCGGAAAGTTTGAACATGATTTACCTTGTGTGTGTGCTGCACTCGCACAGACAAGTTTTCCACCAAAGTAACGGATAAAGTTTTGTTGCGGTTCTCACATGCCATAGGGTTTTGTTCTTGTATCTTTATCTATATATCTAGTTAAGTGCGTGAACAGAAGCCGCGCGTAAAGAGGGTTGTGCAACCCCAAAGGAATGCTATGCATGTTGTGTGAAATGCGGTTAAGTGGTCGATGTTGTTCGGATCTTATTTGATTGACGGGAATTAGTTAGTACGTCAAAGAAAAGTTTTAAATTAGTGTTCAATTTAGACTTGTAAATTTTAGTATAGGTTGCAACTGGTATTAGGAATTTGTACTTTGGTATATATAAATAAATAAATAAGTATACAGTATAAAATTGATAAAATTATATATTATATATTTAATTATAATAAACTGTGTATGTATATTAAAAATATATTAAATAGTTTGGTGTGTAAGATTTAGGTTGATGAGGAAATGGTAATTCAGTTGAGTGGGTCGATGAAACGTTTAAATGGTGAAAAATTAAAATGTTTCTATCGGTTGGGGGTAGAGCCCAAAAAGTGCCAAATTTAAAATGAAAAAAAATAATTTATAAATTGGTTTTAGATTGTTATTGGCCCCGAATTGCATTTGATTTTTTTTTTCTCTATGTAATGTTGTAATTTGCCCGCAGTAACTTCTTAATCTAGACACTTGTTATTTTTTAGAAAGTTTTATAGTAAAATAAATTTTAGAAACAACTTATGAAAGCATGTTTTTATGTGATTTTTATTTGCTGTACTGGAGGACTATTCTCGAATCGTTTTTTCAATTTCATATCAATATTTAGAAACGAAATGATTTCAAAAAATACATGAAAATATCGTACCGAAATTAATTTAGAACGCCACCTTGTGATGGGGATACGGTTTTATCCGAAAGTTTACTGACGGCATTATATTTTGCAACGGAATTTAGGTATTATATTTTAAATAATTCAATTAGGTTTTATATTACACCTAAATTTAAACTGTTGATTATAGGTACGAACACATGAACAGACAAAATCATGCAGACTATCTGCCTCATTTCTGTATAATTTGTCTGTCCTATTTTGTCTGCAAGCAGTGTGATTACATAGCCAGACAATTGTCGCAGACATCCGTCGCATTTTG
>JAAAKO020055059.1:0-10734 GCA_010015015.2 Bolitophila cinerea | reverse complement strand
GAAGCAACCAATCATAGTAAAAAATCATAGAAACTGTGCCAGAAAGACGACAATGAGTATATTAGAAATATGTATTTTTTAAAACCAAGTAACTACAATTTACTTGGTTCTATCATCTCATGGGAAAGTTGGCCTATTTTGTAAACATTTCGAATGTATATTCACCAAAAAAGGATACATTTAAAATTTAACTTACTACTAACAAATATAATTTTAATTTCGGAATTTTAGGTTGAAATTGATAAATGATGATAAATTTTAAAATATATAAAATATTTGATGCCAATACAATATGCAATATAAAAACTGGCAAAAAAATAAATCTAATTCACTCAAAGAAAATGTGTAGGTTTTCTCAGAAATTCCCACACAAAATGCAACAAGATAAATATCCTTGGAGCACGTACACATGAACATAATAATAATACTATATATTATATACACCGGCTCAAAGGAAATATCGATCGATGCAAATTTGCGGCGACGCAATTTCGAAACACCGTGCATCTGGCCGGAGGGAAAATAAATGCAAACCGGCGAGGTCATGGCCATTTTGAAACGGTTAAAAAACATATGTTAACATATACATAATAAAAGGATTATAATAAATAAACTGTGTATTTGGTAGACACACTTGAATTGCAACAATTTATTATAGTGTACACACAAGTTGATTTATAATTGAAAGTGCAAGATTAAAAGATAATAAAATGGAATACAAAGTAAAATGTTGTTATCGCAAATGCAATACTCGTCTAAACAAGACGATGAAAAAAGAAGGAGTGTTAAATTTTCAGAAGTAATTAGAACAAGCTTGTCAGTATTTGCTTTTGTATGTATATATAAGTAGTGTTATTTACTCCATGCTAAATACACACAATAAAGTGCAAGTTGTAATGTGTAAATCAAAGCAAAGGGCTTCAGCCGGCGCCAAGAAGAAGCCGCACACAATTTTTATCTTTTTTGCACCGAAAGGGTTGCCTTCGAAAAACATGTTTTGCTTTTTATGTATACATACAAATCGTACGCAAAATATACTCTATATTCTATATATACATATAGTATACATATGTATGTACACGCAATGCCGCCATGGCAAAGTTCACTAACCTCTGGTAGTTCATCACTGCTGTTTGCTGTCTGACCATTGTTCGGTGGACCTTTAACTCTTTTCGCCATGTTATTGTGTTGCTCTGAAAAATCTTCTGTGATCGAATACTCTTAAATTCTACGCGAATAATCGATACAATTCAATTCACACAAACGGAACGCGGCGTACTTTTCGGACTATGCACATAATAATCGATAAAACGCAATGCTCTCTGATTCATAAATGGAATCCCTCACAAAACACAAACACGATACAAATATAAACAGTTAACTGTGAATTTGATGAGGGCGATTTTGTTTTGAGTCTGTGTGTTTCTTGTTCTCCGGTGGAAAGTTGTTAAACTCAAACAGATAACTTAAAAACACACACGGAGACGGACACAACGACGGAACACGGATAACAATCACACACGGATAAGGTGCAAATCGAACAAAACTGCAATTTGGATTTTGGAATAACACGCACACGGAGAAAACTTTTTTATACGAAAATGTCAGCGGCGGCAACGGAGAGTGCGATCCAGATTTCTTTGATGTGCACACGAACGAAACGGCTGCGATGCGCGCGCATAATATATAATTATATATATATAGTATAATATAATAAAATATACGGCGGAATCGCAATGCAATCGCATTGACGTACGCAAATCGACTGGCTGTTTTCTGTTTTGTTTTGTTTGTTGTTTGTGTACTTTGTGTATGCATGATTTTCTTTGTGTACAAAGTGCGAGAAGCGACAAGTCGTAAGTACTGAGTACTGAGCAGAGTTTTATGTTTTTTAGTCTTTTAGTATAATATAACGATTATATTAGTTGAAAGAAGATGATGTAGCATGTGGAGACAATTTAACAGTTTTTTTGCATTTATTAAACGTTATATTAAGTTTAAAATCATTCTATTTTGGATACAAAAGTACGAAATTAAACAAAACATATTTTTGACACAACACAATGGCAACACTATTTTGACTATGTATTTTACCCCATCTGATGGTGAGCATTTGAAACATTATTTCATAGCAGAGTTTTGAACCAGTAAGATTTGGAATATTTTTGGCGGTTTTTTTAGAAGAACTTTTAGTGCCGTGGGTTATATGACCGTACTACCCTTAAAAACTAGCTTGTCCAGACCCCAAAAACTATAATTTCGTGGGGTGATACTTTACACAAGTAAATAATCCAGGGGATTGAAATCGGGGCTGGCGAAGGAGTCCACATAGGGTTACCAACATACAGCTACAAGGGCATTTTTTAAAAAAACTAACACTTTATAGTCTAAATCTCAATTTGGCTAAATAAAATTAACTAAATAAATCAAAAAATATATAGATTAACGAAAAAATATATATACTAAAAAACTAGTATATAAAAACAAAAATATTATTTACTATATAATGAAAAGGTGTAGTAGCTCAGAAAAAAGATTGATGATGATGAGGGAGACTAGTCCAGCACGTAAAGGCCAACAGGGACCCTTTGAACTATAACCCGTTACTTAGAGACGGACGCAATACGGGAATCTGCCAAAATCCGTAAACATAAGTTGGATGTCCCGGCGCGTAAAGTTTAGTGCGTAAATGTCTCACTGGGCCTCTTTGAGAATAGCTCTTTGATTAGAGAATGCAATTCCCATGATTCCCGGTTCCAAGATTCCCGGGAATACCAAAACAAAAAAATAGAAACCGGAATCGAAAATCTTTGGAACCGAAATATTTATTTTGGTCTCGGAACCGGGTAATTAATATAGCGATTCCCGGGAAATTTATGTGACTCAGCGGTTTTTATTTGAGCCCTTCCGGATTTTCCGGATAACTGGTAACTAATATAGTGATAACTCACTATATATACCCCGGTCTTAGCCAGAACATCTGGTTATCTGCTAGAAATTAACTTAAAAAGTGTAGTTTTACTCTACAGTTTACCGTTTTAGGAATACCAGACCTTAAACACTCCAAAACAAATTTAAAAAGTTGCTTTTCACTATTCACTTTTTTTAGGAATAAATATTTGTTTATAATAAGGATACCCTTATCTATATCCCTAAATGACTAAATTTAGCTTTGCCCGCTAAAGTATAATTACGCCCACATAATATATGTTTTATCCAATTATACCACTAAGTTTGTCACTCTATTTTTGGTTATTGAACCGGGTGTCACATTTTAAAGAGGCCACAAATCCAGTCACCAGTGGTAGCAAATATTTTCGGGACATTTGAGCTGGAGCAGAGTACACGTATATTTCTTCTAGCGGCCAAGCCGTCCATTCAAGGCTTTTCAACCGTTTTTAAAATTTAAATAAATATGGCAGCAAAACAAGTATTGTAGCCTATAAATTCCTCACAAACTGTTAAAGAGGACCTTGTGGATCTTGGTACTCCCATATATTATTTATCTCTTGATAATTCACTTATTTTTGTCCCACACCATCTCCATCGTTTCTTAATGTATAAGACATATCATTATTCAAACTAAAGACCAACCTATAAAACTGAACTGAAAACGACAAAATGTTCATTTTCAGGGAGTAACCCCTATACCCCATATATTTAGTTTTATTTTTTTATAATTTACTTTATTTGAATAAAAAACTTAATTTAACAAAGTAAAATAATTAAATATAATAATATAAATTTCAAAATTTTGCAAAGTTTTTAAATTTAATCGATAGTAAATTAGAAAACAAGAAAGGAAATGCCCCTTTTATCATTTAAACGGCGCTGTGCATTATTCTCAAGAGACTTAACGTCACGAAAAAAAATGACAATAATATAAGTCACAACAGGCTGTGACATAATTTCAAGTGATTTATCGTCAGGTAAAATCGTGACAGTAATGCACAGGCTGACTGTGACTAATTCTCAATAAGTCTCTTGAGAATAAGTGTGCTTTATCTTCAGGATTTTTTCCTATCCGTGCGACTTATTCTCAGTGTCATATTGTGCATTATTCTCAGTTTTTTTTTGTGACAATAAGTCTAAATTTAAGACGTTAAGTCTCATTATAATTAAAAAAAAACAATAATATACACGGTGACGATAATGTACAATCGCTTTGAGATTAGGCCTCTTAAGATTAATTCACCGCACCATTTTAACAAAGATAACAAAGTAGTAAATATAAAAATGCAGTTATTTAAAAAAAACTTTTATCCTAATAATTATAATTTTATGTGTTTTTAAAATGAAAACTATTATTTAAATTTAAATTATTTAAATTAGAGTTATTGTTATTGTTATTTTTTAGTATTTTTTATATACCTGTTGGTTTTATTTTTTTTCGAGCTATGTGCTCTGTAAGAGAGTACCAGTCTGAAGAATCCTCCAAGTTTGTGCAGTACTTACAATTCCTCGTAACTTTTTGCTAATTCACTGGGTAGACACCTCAAAACGCCAATCCGGATACTGAAGTAATGGAAGAAGCTTTGGAGCTTTTGCGCAGTCGTAGTTAATTTAAATTTACTATAATTCCTTTCTGTTAAAATCCAAACTTAGAATTTTAAGAGCACAATATGTCCAAATTGAAACCTGCGTGCGTTCGTCTCTTTTTTTAAGAGACGTGTATATTCCACAAATAATCTAATCTAGAATACACTTAAATCTCTTAATCCTCAAAGAAGTACTTATATTTATCTATTGCATATAATCAAGTTTAAAGATAATAATTATTATTAATTATTTGGAATGTAGATTTTAAAATTCTATATATTGTGTACTTTTTGATTAAATATTATAAGTTTAGGTTTTTTTAAATAATTATACATTTCTTTTTTAAAGAGATCACATTAAGAAAATTGTTCAAATACTTAATATTACACTAAACCACTTTAATTTATGTTTTAATAATGATTGCTATTTACGTATGCTGAAAGCGAGTTTAATCGGCTTTGGTAACAGCTCTGGTAGCCCGTTTTGCCATGGCCCAGAAGTAGATGCTAGGTGCGAGATGGCGAATGTGCGCCACGAGTCTGGGCAACAGTGGTGCCAGAATTACGTCTTTCTCGTCTAGTAAGACTGCTCGCAGTATGTCCTCGGATGCCTTTTCCGGACTGACTCCAGCGGCAGTTGTTGAATCGGTAACTATATACAACAATTTAATGGTTAAATATTATATTTAATATTTATAGCTAATCAAGAATACTTACTACCGTAATTGGCACCAGTGCTGGTGAGCGCATTCATCGAGAGTGCCGTATTGATATAGCCTGGACTAACAATTAACACCTTTAGTTTGTCCTTGAACACCTCTGCCCGAAGCGTGTCTGCGAATGCCTGCAAGGCATGCTTAGAGGCTGCGTACGCTGAACGATAGGGAATTGCAAATTTGCCCTGCACACTGCCGACGAACACGATCTTTCCGACCTGTCGTTTAACCATGGACGGGAGAACGGCTAGAATACAAAGATTTCATGTATATATTTAATTATATCATATTTGCTTTATTTGATGTGTATACCTTTTGTCATGGCCACTGAACCGAAGTAGTTGACCAGCATAACCTTGATGTCAACGTCCACTGAGCTCGACGCAATGTCCGAGCGTACGCTTATGCCTCCGTTGTTTATCAGTATGTCAATGTGGCCATGAATCTCGAGAATTTTGCTCACTTTGCCTGGCAAACTGTTCAAGTCGGCGAGGTCCAGAGCAACGATCACCGGAGGGTGTGTCGGCACTCGCTAATTAAAAATAAATAATAATATAAAAAAGGAGTATTTATTGATTTATCACAATTTCCGTTATTGCGTATACGGCCACTTACTGTGTGCGTTTCCAATAAATCCGTGCGGACCCGATTGAGTTCATCCTTCCGGCGTGCGGCCAGCACAACTTTGCATCCGGCGCGATAGAATGTGTGTGCCATTGCTTCACCTAGTCCTGAACTGGCTCCAGTGATCACCACGACCTATAAATAGAATAATTACTGTTACAAAACGTACACTTACACTGAAAACGAATCTAGCACATACTTTCCCGGGCAGTGAGTCTCGATACTTGGACTGGCGCACTTGCCACAGTGTGGAGCACACCGCCCAAGGCATTGAAAAGGCCAACGAAATCGATCCGCATATCCACCAAAACAGGTTCCAGTTCGTTTTCAGAGCCATCTCGGTGCCGACAACTTCTGGCATCTCGGGAATTTGCAACAAAAATTCCCTTTAGATCGACACGTTTCAATTCACACAAAGGATGATGAAATATATTTGTTGCACTAGGAGTGATTCAGGAAAAGGGCCAGCGGGAAGGCAGACGCAAAGTGCAGACGTTATGTATAAATGTTGCTAGCGCGGAATTGTCAACCTAAGTAATAATTTGTAAACACTTTATTTGACAGTTTGCGAAATTGCTTATTGGTGTTTGTGTTTCACATTAGATGGCGCGGCTGTGTTTCTATTTAGTTGGGACTGGCGCGTGTTTTGCTTGAAAGTTCAACTTTTCACGTTTCGCAATCTCTTGAAACATTTCATATTTAAAAAAAACGAAGAAAAATAATGTGCATCATCACCAATTAATGATGGGGGTTTGAATGGTCCATACGATCAGTAATAATTTGATCCATTTAAAAAAAGTTTTTTTGGCAATTAGTGCTCTACCAGAACCGGAGTTATAAGTATTTAAAGTATTAAGCATATTACATTATTGACCATCCGGATACGGAATTATAACATTTTTTTCTAAAACGAAATGAAAAGTAAAACTTTTTCGTTTTTAACACATATGTCCAGAGATTATAATGTAGTTCCGATCATGATCTCATTTTCCATTCGATTCTAGTTCTAAAATAGTAATAATGGCGATTTTTAAATTTATATCTCTGCCCACTCCTCAAGGGGATTTTATAGGGTTATTTTTTGATATTTTGATAAAAGCAACCTCCACAACATCCCTATTTTCCTAATCGTTATTTGATGGCCAATCGAGAGCAATGGTTTTAGGATGAGAAGTGATCGGCAAGAATCAGAAGCCATATCAGGCCTAATAATCTCTTCGCTCAAGGTTAGTACAACATAGTTCCTTATGAAAAATATTAGAGACTCTAAAATCTCCTACTCCGATTCCAACTCCAAATCCACTTAAACCCAGAAAAAATAAAATTAATTTAAATAAATTTGTTTTTAACAATATAATTTTATTTAAACAAATTTAATTGAGAAAAAACATGGCTTCTTAAAAAGATGCACTTAAATCCAATTTTAAAATTAGACTTTTAGAGCATCTATGATTTTTCAAAAATTGCATTAATTTGTTGGAGTCGGAGTCGGCACAAATTAAACGACTCCGACTTCTACCAAAAAATGAACGACTCCACAGACTCCGACTTCACAGCCCTAGATTTAACTGCCAAGATACCATCAATTTCCAGATTTAGATTTGAAAAAAAAGTTATTTGCCGAGGTAATTAGGTTCCGCAGCAGTTGGAAAAAGGGTTATTCTTATCAGTATTGTTCTTATCCAGAATGTTAACATTCTCGTGGAGGGATCACCAAATGGGCTACAAATCACGCTAACGTTACTGAAAAGATCATTTCATTGCAATTTAATACTCTTATTTAGAATAGTGAATCAGTTAGATCAGCAAGAATGTTTTTTGAGTTCAAAATTGAGAGAAAGACCAAGGTGCTGGTGCCCGGAGGTCCATGATTGGACCGCCAGCCAGAGCTCGTGATAGTCCAAATTGGAGAAAGGAAGATAAAAAACGGCGACCCAGCTGAGTTTATGTTCCTCATGAAGAAGAGGAAAAAGAAGAAGAAGAAGGATGGTGAGTGTTACGTAATGCCACAAATCTGTCTGTAACCCATGATCACAACCGACAATTATCTGAGAAAAATATTTCTTTTGAATTTGTCTTCTTCAGAATTCTGAAATAATGGTACTTTCTGAATCCTCCGTCCTCAGTATTTAAGTTTTTCCATAAATTGTATCTAAATTATAGTTTTCATCAAAAATCTAGGACCCTTTCAAATTGACCCCTCCTCCTCTCTTTACTGGCCTACATACATATACGGCATTATTCAGGCCAATCATCTCTATCTGTAGTACGGTCCATAGAAAAGATTCCAACACAGTTATCCTATTGCCGTGTTTTTTTTTCTTTCTTTTTTTAGGCCACTTAACTCAATCAGTCTGAATATGTTCGTAATTATTATATGTTTTACCAAACGCTTTTCTCTATTTTCAGATGTCATTGCGGAGACTCTCATGAGATTTTAGTGTATTTATGGTCCTTCAAGTTGAGATTATTAACTAAAATGGCACAATAATTTTTTTCCGAAAGTCGTTGGCAGAATTCTATTTGACCGAAATTCCATTTAGCCGTTTAGCCAAATGAGTCATTGACCGAAAGAGCCATTTGGCCGATTAAGACTTAAGCTATTTAGTTTTTAAAACATAAAATAAAAGAGGTTATAGACAAGCAAACATCTATAACATACCGAAAACGGTATTTCATTTTGATGGTTCGCTCACAAATGACCCGACTAAACAGCTTATTCTTGGGTCATTTAGCCAACAAAAAATTAAAATTCATTTAGTAAAATGCTACTTACGGCCAAAGAAAGAACTCACATACGACGAGACGACAAACTTGTACATGCACGTGAGAATCGCAAGCAATAAATACCACAAAGTCTTTTTTGCTAAAACAAAAGTTTATTCTTATAACTTGTTTGCTTATGCCTTTGTGTTTTGGACTTTGGCCTGGTTAAATTTTTAGACCTAACCTCCAAATTATATTTCGTATCTATTTTTTGGCCACGCTGTTAACATCTGTGGCCTCGAATTGGCGCATCACTTGAAGCACACGATTGTAGACCAGCGAACGTGCATCAATGGCCCACACAAAGTCAAAGTGATTCAATTTTCTATCGGTATTCACAAAGCTTCCGACCACGTTGGGCAGACCACGTTGCAGTTCGTTTACGTCAACGGGCTCGGCGAGCCAATCGTTCAGCGAGTAGTGCAGTGCAATGGGAGCACGGATGCGGGACAGGTCGTAGTCTGGTGGTGAAAATTTTCCGTACTTCATAAAATTCCCGATTATTCCGTGATCGTATTGGCGAAAGTGACCCGAGCGAATGCCCTGCCCGTAGTGAATCAATTGATCTGTGGATGCACCGGCAGGTGTGTGGCCCAAGATGACAGGAAGCATTGTCTGGAAAGGAGAGCGTGGTAATAAAAAGAAGATGTGATACAATTGATAACACAATTTTTACATGGTTAAGTTCTGAGGAGTCGAAGCCACCGATAAGAAACAGTACGTTCGAGCAGACGGGCTGGAACATAGCTGTATCACGGCAGGCAACTTGTCCAAGAAGCGTCATAAGTTTGTTGTTTGGAAAGAATTCGTAAATGCCCAGCATGGCTCTGGTTGCCTTTAAATTTAAAACAAATATATAAACTTTTATGTTTTATAGGCTTTCATCAAGTCGTAGCGTGTGTACTCACATCAAGTGGACTAAGAGCAAATACCGCAGTTCGCACGAACGGACTCTTTAAGTGCGACATGAAAGCAACCGGAGCCAACAGATTAACGGAAATAAAGCGATCATTGTACTCTGGCCGTGTAGAGCCCATTACAAGAAAAGAGGTTGTGCCCTGTGAGTGACCCACGTAATGCATACGATTGAAACCAGTTTTCCATGTTACGTAGTTGACCATGTTCGGGATGTCAATGACACCAATTTCGTGCCAGGAGAAATCCCAAAAACGACGACGTTCATCACGATGACCGTCTGGATTGTAGACGATGTGTTTTCTTGAGTAACGATTGCCACGAGCATTGCCCATCCATACGTCGTAGCCCAAGTCTGCCAACATATAACCTAAAAACCAAAAAACGACATATTTATTATATTTTTGTATGATTTGATTGAACACGTCCAAATGCGCGGTCTTACCAAGTCCTTGTTCTGGTCCCATCACCACCCATGCGGCGGAAGAGTCCAGTATACCGTGTTGAAGGAAAACTGGTTGTTTTCCACTTGCTGGTTGTGACAAAGGACTACCGGGAATGCGATGCATTTCCAAAATGTAACCGTCTTTGGTCTGAATGTGGTGCACTTCACATGGGTATTTATACGATTGTACTAGTTGAGGCTAAAAAAATAATTTAAAATTTATATCCATTCCAAAAATTTCTTTGAAAATAGCTTACAACAAAAAGAAGGGCATCATCAATAATGTCCGGATGAATGTTTTGCACAATTATGCCCTCATGAGCGGCCAGGTCAGCATTCTCTTGCACAACGTCATGTTTGAGACTGGAATCCTGTGCAACGACACCGGCAGACACGAATTCCTGGCGTCGGTCGACACTGGAGCATCCGGTCACCACCTGCAGTTGTAGTAGTACTGCGACAACGCAAGCTACTAAAATGAGCGTCTTCATCGTAACTCAAACTCAAATTTAAACTCACCTCCAATCGATCGGTGGAAAAAATATACTGAACATTTTTCGCTAATCTGTAGCCATATTCTTATTCAGAATGAGATTATTGTAAAAAATGTCGATACACTGATGACCTATTAAGAAACGCAGCAGCAAAGTTAAGAGAGATTTGAATAGAATCGAGAGACAGCTCGTGTTTTATTATTGGTATAACAAAGTAATTATGTCATCTGTATATA